>JAAALK010000287.1:788755-931442 GCA_019279435.1 Zizania palustris
GCCCTTCTTCTTGCTTCGGAGGTGGCATAATATTGACCACCGGAGGACGTCTTGCGGCTTCGAAATTTTCTATCTGCGCCACAGCCTAGACCGGCTCCGGGCGTACTTCAGCTGGAACTCGGTCGGTAGTACCGTCGACCCGAAGTTCTTTCCAGATACTCTCCTCTTAGAGCAAGTATAGCCTTGCAAGTATCAGTTGCATGGCTTCGATTTTCACCATGAATACAGCAGAAAAGGGTTTGGCCTTTGCCAGCCGGTTTCCCTGGCGGCCTCCAGCCGCTGGTCTTGGTTCCTGATGGTTGCGGAGCTCTTTGGGAAAACTTTTGCGGAGGTGCAATGTTTAGAACTTCCGAACGAGGATGCTTTGGCCCCCTTCTCCTATCATGCTGAACTTCGAAGATAGGTTCCCATGGTTGTGCCGAAGTTTTCACTTCCAACTTTACTTCCTGTAGTATTGACGAGAAACTGCAGTTCTTCGAAGCCATCCTTCTTCCGACCTCGCATACTCTTCGAAATATGACATCAACTGAGAAATAGAAGATATGCTTTTCCGGTGAAGTTTGTCAAGAAGGCCTGGATGACTGACTCCCTCTCGAGCTGCGTGAAGTACTGAAGATGTAGTCAACCCTCGGATCTGTGACTTCGTATGAGCGAAGAGCTTGAAGTATTGTCTCAATGTCTCTCCAGGGAGCTGCTTCACCTGGAAAAGACTTCCCGTTGACATTGGAGGCACGAAGGTGCCTTGGAAATTACTTACGAACTTCTTCTTCAGCTGCCCCCATGAATTAATTGATCCTGGCTTCAAGGACCAGAACCACCGCAATGCCACTCCTTGAAGAGCTAAAGGAAAGCATTTCGCCATGGTGTCCCGCACTCCTCCACTAGCTTCAATTGCTAGAGCATAAGAACGGACAAATTCTCCAGGATCTTCATCTCCGGCATACTTGCAAAGCTTCGAAGTCTTGAACTTCGGGTCGAAGTGAACTTTTTGCAATTCAGGATGCAACGAAGATTCAGTATCAAAGGAGGCATTCTCCGGGGCTTCAGGATAAATACGTTCGTCGTCTTCAGGCACTTCTGGAATAACTGGGATGGCTTCAGACCGAAGTCTATTTGCAGCTTCTTGTCGCCATCTTGCTACTTCAGCTTGGAGATTGGCCATTTGAGCGACCATATCACCAAGATTGTCTTCATCTCCTCCGGTAGGATCTTCCGGGTCTTGAGAACTGAAAGGATCAGTTCGGAGTGGAACCTGAGGTGGAAGGGGAACTCCGGGTGGTCGAAGTATGGATGGAGTTGGCGGAGGAACTTCGTGTGCTCGAGGAATGGGAACTCCTTCCGGAGTTTGAGGTGGAGGAAACGTCGAAGGTCCTCCGGCTTCAACAGTGTCGGAAGGTGTCTCTCCGGAGGTCCGAGGGGACCTCCGAACAGGGTTACGAGTTGCACTCCGCTTAGGAGGCATGATGTAAGAAGTTGGTAGAGAACGAAGTTTCTTGGACTAAGTTCCCCACGGACGGCGCCAACTGTTGGCGTAAAAGATTACGCTAACAGGTTTCTGAAGATTAGAAACTAACAAACGAAGTGTTTGCGAAGTGAACTGTTCTAAGCCTCCGAAAGGATAATAACTTAGAATAATTCGAAAGTGTGTATTGAATAACTTGTATTCGGTCCCTATTACAGGGTGAAATGGGTGGTATTTATAGGACCAAACATTAAGGAAAAGACCTATTTACCCCTCTATTACAACCGACATAGTGGAAACTATTCGGTACCCTTAATAGGGCTAAAATGGTAAAGACTAATTGTTGGCGTAAAAGATTACACTAACAGGTTTCTATAGATTAGAAACTAACAAACGAAGTGATTGCGAAGTGAACTGTTCTAAGCCTCCGAAAGGATAACAACTTAGAATAGTTCGAATGTGTGTATTGAATAACTTGTATTCGGTCCCTATTACAGGGTTAAACGGGGGGTATTTATAGGCCCAAACATTAAGGAAAGACCTATTTACCCCTCTATTACAACCGACATAGTGGAAACTATTCGGTACCCTCAATAGGGCTAAAATGGTAAAAGACTAATCTAATGAGAAATAAGATAAGTCTTCCATCTTAGCTGGCAGAAAAGATCTTAAAGAGCCTTAGTTCGAAGATATACTTCGAACCAAGGTCCTTTTTCATACTTCGAGCTTGACTCAGGACATCTCCGAAGATGCATGTTTGGGAAACCTTTGAATCCATTATCTGCTTTTGCGCTGTTGCTGCAATAACCCTGAGGATGGAATATTTTCCCCCAACAGTAGCCCCTCGAGTACGCTTCTCCGTTAAGCCTGTAATGTTAGGAGAGCAGTATACGAAAGAAAAAATAACCAGACGTAGGGGTTATTAGATTTTAACTTATCTCCGAAATGTATGGAGATATAAAACTTCGAATTAGTTTTAGGACAATTACTTTCGAACTATCTTAGAACCGACTCAAGAAGCTTGAAAGCCTTTTAGACTTAGAAGAAATAGTCGTTAGCTTCCTTCTTCTAACGGAAGTTACAGAGTGCGTTAATTTCGGAGAAAAGTAACGGGCAAGAATGCGAAACGGCATGGACTAACGGTAAAAAAATGTAAAGTCTAGGATATAAATAGAGGGCCTAGAACTTTCCTGAGTACCTTTACACTGCTCTCTTGCAAACAACAAACACCCTTTGAGCCCTAGCCTCCATTCTTCCTCGAAAGCAACCCAGTAGCTTCAATGGCAAAAACCAAGAGTACTGGAGCCCCTTCGGCCTTGGCTCGACAGCAGGCGGCTGCAGCAGCAGCGGCTGCGGCATTGGCGATGGCACCTCCAACACCTGCAATGGCATGCATGGCGGCAGGAGGGGGAAATCCCCAAAATGTTGGTGATCAAGGTCTCTGCCCGCCATCAACGAAATATTTGGATCAATCCTTCCAACTGGGACCTTCTACCTGCAAAAGAGAATCACTGGTGGTCGCAGTAGAAGGGAAGATTAGTACGGGAGTCATGATCCGCGAACCTGGAAAGGAACTAATCCCGTCACCAAGACCCGGAGAAGTGGTCGTCTTCGAAGCCTTCTTCGAAGCTGGCTTAGGCCTTCCGGCAGTGGACTTCTTGGCCGAGGTACTTGATTTGTTTCACGTCACTCTCCCTCAGCTTTCTCCGAACGCAGTAGCTCATTTAGCTATCTTCGAATGGGCGTTGAGAGCCGAAGGTTGTGAGGGGAGGGCAGAGATCTTCGCTACGCTGCACAGAGCTTCGTGCCAGCCAAAAACCTTCGTAGGCCCCGGAGGTGAAAAAGTAGTAGTAGCCTTCGGAAGTATTAACTTCAGGCTTTGGGATGAATACGCTCTTCAGTTTCCTGCTAAGGCCATCAATGCTAGATGGTATACCGACTGGGTTATGAGATGGTTCTATGCCGAAGTTGGGGCGAGCAACCCTCTAGCCGGACCTCTGAAATACATCCATTTCCGGAAGGAAGCCCTAGTGCATCCAGACCAAGGTCAGCTCGAAGCTTGCCTCAGCCTACTTCAGAAGATCAGTCGAAGGTTGAGCATGCGAGACTTAGCCGAAGAGTTCCTCGGGTTACAAATCCCTCCGTTGATGGCCAACTGGCCTATCATCTTCGAAGAGGATTTGGAAGGCGGTCTCCGAAAAATTACTTCGACTTTGAGCCCTGCAGGTAACCTCGAAAACAACATATATTATGCATATTCATTCGAAGAAGTAACTAACTTAATTCATTTTTTAGCTTCTTCAGCCCCTATTACTTCGGAGCAAATCGTACGGGCTTCGGAGAAGATTTTGGGCGCTCCAACTCCGACCGAAAAAGAATGGAGAATCAAGTTGGTCGGGAGTTGGGAAAGATTTAACAGAGTGTGGGGAATGCTGGAAATCACTCCGCCCCCTTTGATGGATTGGGTGCCTTCGGAGAAAGGACCCAAAAAGAGGAAAGCCGAAGCTGGGACTTCGAGCTCCGCCAAGACTCCGGTCAAGAAGGTGGCTCGGAAACCAAAGAATCCAGCACCTTCGAGCCCAAGGGCTTCAGTCTCTGACTCCCAAGAGGACGAAGGGAGGTTGCTTGTGCGTCTGATAGACGAAGATGCATCTCAAAGGACTGCACAAGCCGAAGTACCTGCGAACGTGTCGGAGTCTCGAGATAACCTTGAGCAACCAAGGACTTCGGCAGTTCAAGAGGATTTACCTCAGGACGAAGTTCCTGTGGATAAGAGTGGAGTCGAAGTCACTATGGCTTCGATTCCTGAAGAGGCAACAAGGACTGTCTAGGAAAATGTTCCTGCAGTCGAAGATTTGACGGCTGATTCGGACAAAGATCTCGCCTTTGATCCGCCAAACAGTCCAATGATTACTCCTCGCCAGAATGTCGAAGGTAAACTTCGAATAATTCTTTTATGTTTATTTTGCGTATTTATATGATGTATAATACTTTTGTTTTTACAGAGGTCCGTCAAGAAGATATAATCCCTGGACCTTCGACGACTTCAGAGCCAATCCCAAGAGCCACTCAAATGGGGCCTGGAAGAGGCAAAAGAAATATAGACTCCCTCCCTGCTGCGAGCTCCGGATCAACTCCATCTGAGTCAACAGACGAGAGTCAATCTACCGAGGGGGGTCAGTCTCCGTGGGCTCCGAAGACTACAGGCCAACACTCCGGCCCTTCGTTAAACGAAGATGACCAACAAGCGATAAGTATGCTCCCCCTTCTAGCTCCTTTCTTAGAGCAAAGAACTAGTCTTCGGACTTTGCTCGAGCCTTTGGATCGAGCTAGTCGCGACATTGGGGAGACGAACTTGGTGGCCATTCTGAGCGAGGCGAAGAGCTCGGAGCTTAACACTGCTATGGAGAGCGCAGCCTACCAGGTACGAAGCATCTGTGAAATAACATTAAGTTTACATACAAATAATTTCTTACCTTGATTTTTTCTTTTCGCAGCAAACAGTCTTGGCCCGAGCTGCGAATATATCAAATGAACGAGAAATCACTCGCCTTCTAGAGGAAAATGAAACTCTTCAATGGAATCTCACTATTTCCGAAGGCCGAGTGGTTCAGATGGATAGTATAGTGTCAATGGAGCGCAGGGCCAGACAAGGTTTGGAGGCTGCGAATAAGGAGCTCGAAGCAGAAAGAATTGTGCTTCGAGCAGAAATTGAAAGAATGCGGGCGGAGCACGCTACTGCGGGGACCAAGCTTGTCAGACTTCAAGAGGAAGCTAGCCAGCTTTTGAACCAAAAGAATTCCTTGACTACAGAGACTGCTAGACTTTCCGGAATTCTGGAAGAAGTAACTTCAACGAAGGATGTGCTAATCGAAGATAAGCTGAAGTCCGAGAAGGTAGCTGCGGAAGTTATGGATCAACTGCTAGGCGTTCTGGAGTACTTCGGTACTACTGGGACGCTTCCTTCTGATGACAATATTTCTCTTCTGCGCCGGTTGAAAAGGATTCAAGGAGTGGCGAAGCAAATGAAGACAGCAGGCATTCGATACGGAGAACTCTCCGGACAAGTGGCTGCTGTTGGCCTACTTCACTACTACAAGGATCTGAGCCGATCGATAACTCCGAGCGCAGGAAAGGTCCCAATTACCTTCGACGACGAGCGGCTTCTGACTCCTTCCGAAGGTGTGTCCGCCGCATGGCGAGCCTTCTAAACTTCATGGAGAGCCGAAGGTCGCTCTGCGATCAAGGCATGGATCGACGAAGGTCAACGCTAGAAGCAAGCTCGGATCCAAGCTTCGAGCAGTCAGCCTCCTCCGAACCCACAGGTTTAGATATGTCTTAGGATTTTTGACTATGTAAAGCTTTGTGCTTATGTACATTTATCAATGAAAATTTTTTTATCATATTTTTAGGCTTTGCCTCATATGGAATATATCGAAGTGTTAGACATTAACGACGAACTTCGCTCATTGTTGGGGGAAAATATCTCATCTTCGGGGTTATTGCCGTAACCGCGTAAAAGCAGATAGTGGTTTCGAAGGTTTCCAGACGTCCCTCTTCGAAGATACCCTTAGTCAAGCTCGAAGTACGAAGATAGGCATTGGTTCGGAGTACATCTTCGAATTAAGGCTTTTCGAGATTTTTATTGCCAGCTAATATGGAAGATTTATCTTTTATATTATTAGATTAGTTTTTTACCATTTTAGCCCTATCATGGGTACCGAATAGTTTCCACTATGTCGGTTGTAATAGAGGGGTAAATAGGTCTTTTCCTTAATATTTGGGCCTATAAATACCCCCCATTTCACCCTGTAATAGGGACCGAATACAAGTTATTCAATACACACATTCGAACTATTCTAAGTTATTATCCTTTCAGAGGCTTAGAACAGTTCACTTCGCAAACACTTCGTTTGTTAGTTTCTATTCTACAGAAACATGTTAGCGTAATCTTTTACACCAACAGTTGGCGCCGTCCGTGGGGAACCTAGTCCGAAAAACTTCGTTCTCTACAAACTTCTTACATCATGCCTCCTAAGCGGAGCGCACCTCGTAACCCTATTCGGAGGTCCTCTCGGATCTCCGGAGAGACACCATCCGATACGGTTGAAGTCGGAGGGCCTTCGACATTCCCTCCACCTCAAACTCCGGAAGGAGTTTCCATCCCTCGAACATACGAAGCTTCTCCGCCAAATCCTTCCTGTCTTCGGAGATCAAGCTATCGCTCGGAGAGCGGAATATGGTCATGGTCCCCCTCTTGATCCAAGACAAGTAAACAATGTACAAGATAATGAAGAAATTTTTTTAGCCCTTCCGAAGCTTCGAAGAAATCCTTTCCGAGACCAAGTCCTGAAGGAGAGATTGCAGCGAAGGTCATTGTTAAAGATGGTAAAGAATATACATTTCAATTTGGTAAAGATTTACCTCCAGAAGTTGCAACCTCCTTGGAAAAGGTGGTGGAAGAGAATTTAGATGTCTTCGCTTGGTCTGACGAAGATATCACCGGAGTCGATCGGGATATCATTGAACATAGTTTACTTGTAAACCCGAAGGCCCGCCCTGTTCGGCAAGGACTCCGGAAAATGTCTGCAGAAAGAGCTGCTCTAGCAAAATACGAAGTTGAGAAATTGTTGAAGGCTGGGATTATCAGAGAAGTGGCTCACACAGAATGGTTAGCCAACCCAGTCTTCGTCAGGAAGAAGTCTTCCGGAAAGTGGCGCATGTGCATTGATTTCACATCCTTGAATAAAGCATGCCCTCGTCACCCCTACCCCATGCCCCGAATTAAACAATTAGTCGACTCCACCGCAGGTTTGGAGTTATTAAGCTTCCTTGACGCGTATTCTGGTTATCATCAAATATGGTTGAAGCGCGAAGATGAGATCAAGACAAGCTTTGTAACTCCTTCGGGAGTCTTTTGTTATGTAAGAATGCCCTTTGGCTTAAGAAATGCCGGGGCTACTTTTTCGAGGTTAGTTGCTAAGGCTCTAGGTCATCAACTAGGTCGCAATGTGGAGGCCTATATGGATGATATTGTAATAAAGAGTGCTTTAAAGCACCAACATAGCCTAGACTTAGCAGAAACATTCAATAGCCTTCGGGCATGTGGGATCCGTCTTAACCCCGAAAAATGTATCTTCGGAGCTAAGGCTGGAAAGTTGTTAGGGTATTTAGTTTCAAGCAGGGGAATTGAAGCTAGCCCTACTCAAATAACTGCGCTACAAAAGATGGCTCCTCCGGAAAATTTAAAGCAAGTGCAAAAGCTGACTGGTCGTCTGGCAGCACTTAGCAGGTTTTTATCAAGGTCTGTGGAGAGAAGCTTGCCTATATTTAAAGCATTGAAAGGGTCTCAAGATTTTGCATGGACACCGGAGTGTCAGAAAAGCTTCGAAGATATTAAAGAGTATCTCAGCAATCTTGCTACACTCACGGTGCCTACTGCGGACGAAACCCTACTCCTTTACCTTGCAGCTACAGGTTCTGCTGTCAGTGCAGTCCTTGTCAGAGAAGTGGATTTCAATGGGAAGTTGGTCCAAAATCCTGTTTATTTTGTATCCGAAGCATTATCGGGAGCGAATACAAGATACTCCGAACTCGAGAAGTTCGTTTATGCTTTGATAATGGCTTCGAGGAAATTAAGACATTATTTTTTGGCTCACAATGTAATTGTACCAACTTCGTATCCTTTAGGAGGTATGCTTCGAAGTAAGGATTCCACTGGAAGGATTGGGAAGTGGGCAGTTGAGCTAGCACCCTTCGGCATATCTTTCCTAGCAAGGACAGCAATCAAATCGCAAGTCTTAGCAGATTTTGTAGCAGAATGGACTCCGCCTGCAAATTTGGTTCCGGAGAAGTCGAGTGACGGAGTTTGGACTGTTTATTCTGATGGGGCTTTCCAAGCATTTGGAGCAGGCATTGGATCAGTATTAATTTCGCCTTCAGGGCAAAGAGCAATGTACTCCGCAAGACTCAACTTTAAGTCTACCAATAATATAGCGGAGTATGAAGGGATTTTATTGGGACTCCGAAAAGCACGTGCTCTAGGGGCTACAAGAATTATTATAAAGACAGATTCTCAGATAGTAGCAGGGCACGTAGATAAAAGTTTCCAGGTTCGACATCCACATCTTGCAAAGTACTTAGAAGAAATCCGTAAAATCGAAGCACACTTCAAGGGTATTTCCATTCGGAGTATACCAAGAGCAGAAAATGTGCAAGCGGACATCTTAGCAAAAGCTGCAGCCGGAGCTGTGGATGTACCAGAAGAAGCTTTCTATGAGGAGCTCAGTATACCCTCGGTGCCACAAATTTCCTCTGCAGAGATTCTTTGCATTCCTAGTGCAGATTGGAAAAATTCAATCATGGAACTTTTACAGGGAGGAACAAATTTGCCCGAAGAGCCACAACTGTCAAGATTAAAGCTTAGAGCTAGAAATTATCAAATAATCAACGGTATTTTATACAAGGCCGGAGTATGTTCCCCTTTACTCCGATGTATATCTCAAGCCGAAGGTCAAGAAATTCTTCGAGAAATTCATGAAGGCCTTTGTGGTAGCCATTTAGCCCCTCGAGCTTTGGCAGGAAAAACACTTCGCCAGGGGCTTTATTGGCCTACAATAACAGCTGATGCGGAGAGCTTAGTCCGCACTTGTCAAGGATGTCAGTGGATGGGTCGACGAAGTCATCGCCCACCAACAGCTCTTCAAGTTATTGCTCCGGTATGGCCTATGGCCAGATGGGGTATGGATTTAATTGGTCCCTTTCCAGTAGCCAAGGGAAATCTAAAGTTCGCAGTGGTAGCTATTGAATATTTTTCTAAGTGGGTAGAAGCAGAGCCCTTAACAGCTATCACTTCGAACAATGTACAGAAATTCTTTTGGAAGAATATCATTTGCCGGTTCGGAGTGCCTAGACAACTCACAGTTGATAATGGAACACAGTTCGATGCAGAACCTTTCAGAAAGTTTTGCGAAGATCTAGGCATTCAGTTATGTTTTGCTGCAGTGAGGCATCCTCAGTCTAATGGAGCCGTAGAACGAGCCAATGGAAATATTTTGTCAGGGCTAAATCGAAGGATAATAGGATTAGCAAAGGGACTGTGGACCGAAGAGCTTCTGAAGATTTTGTGGTCCATTCGGACTACGCAAACAAGGTCCACAGGTTTTACTCCATTCAGACTACTATTCGGAGATGAAGCTATGACTCCAACGGAGCTCAAAGGAGGATCTTTTCTCAGCACCGAACCGGAGATTGAAGAAGAAAGACAAGCTTCGCTAGATTTATCAAAAGAAACAAGACTTCGAGCTGTGGCAAACTTATCAAAGTATCATCAGCAGACGAAGGCTTGGTTTGACCCGAAGGTTAAACTCAATGAACTAAGACTGGGTCATCTTGTTCTACGAAGCATTATAGCGCCAGGGAAGTTAGGAAATAAATGGGAAGGTCCATATCTAATTGTTCGTTCAGGACGCCCTAGCTCTTTTAAGTTAGCCAATTTAGAAGGTGAAGAGTTAGCGCATACTTGGCATGCGGAGCACCTAAAGCGATACTTCGCATAAGGGCTCCTTGTAATTCACTTGTAATCATCTTCTGAATTAATAAAGCATATGGTCCAGATAATGCCTTCCCCTCATAGACTTCCAGCTTCCGAGTGGACGCACTGGAACCGCGCGGTCGACCGAGAGGGAAGTGTCATGAAGCTTAATCGTATTTTCGGACTTCGAACCATTGGTTCGAAGCTTCCGACGTGGGGGCTGACATAATCCGGAGTCCAAGCCACCGGCTTGTAGGCATCTGTAAAAGAGCCCAAAACCACATCATGCGGAGTCCAAGCCATTGGCTGGTAGACTTCCGTAAAAAGAGCCGAAGGTGGCCAAAACCTGCGAAGTCCAAGCCATTGGCTGGTAGACTTCCGCAAAAAGAGCCGAAGGTGGCCAAAATATACGGAGTCCAAGCCATTGGCTGGTAGACATCCGTAAAAAGAGTCCAAAGAGACCATTGCAAACTCCGAACCATTGGTTCGACAGAGATCGCAAAAAAAGAGCCGAAGGTGGCTAAAGCAAAACAGAGGTTGAGCCATGAGCTTCGAATCTCTGTTAGCATAGTCCAAAGAGACAAATTATCTAAGATACTAAGGTATCTTGAAAGTTATCTCAAGTGATTTCTTTCAAAAAACAAGGGTACTAAGTTGCCATTCTTCAGACTACAAATAGTCGAAGACATTTTATAAGATTTTAAAAAAATCTTTAAATTGCAAAGGGGCTCCGAACCCCCCAAAAATTGTACTCCGAAGTTCATTCTTTGTGCATAACCATCTTTGAATACAGTTCGAAGTTGCTTATACCCAAAGAGGGGCTAGTAAATATGGAGACAATTTTAAATCGGTATTCATTATTCAAACGAATGTGTTTGCAGATTACATCATGAAAAATTGGTATCTATACCAAGAAGGAATCGAAGACCTCTTCGGTCTCTAGAGCTAGGGTTGGAACGACTAGTTCCAGTGCCGGGAGTTCTAACAACTTTGCGTTTAACTCTCTTGCCCCCCTTCGAAGCTCTAAAATCCTTCTGTTCTTGTTGAAGCTCGGCCCAAGTTCGAAGTCGTTCGGGGCTCCTTTCCCAGCTTCCAAGTTCTTCAGGTTTTTTATTTCGGACTTCATCTTCGTCTTCAGACCATATAACGTCTTCAGAAGACGAAGTGTTTAAGTTAACCTCTTTTTCTTCCTCTTTAATATAAGACAGTATATCTTTGATTACTTCGGGCGCAATTACACTGGAGCTATCTCGAGGAATTAGAAATCGAGGACGTTTATAAGCTTTTAGAAGATCGAAGGTGGTTCATAATGAGCGAACTTCGTCGTTAAGGTCTAACACTTCGATATCTTCCGTATGAGGCAAAGCCTAAAAATATGACAAACAAATTTTCATTGATAAATGTTCATAAGCATAAAGCTTTACATGGCCAAAAATCCTAAGGTATTTCTAAACCTGCGGGTTCGGAGGAGGCTGACTGCTTGAAGCTTGGGTCCGAACTTGCTTCTGGCGTTGGCCCTCGTCGATCCAAGCCTTGATCGTGGAACGACCTTCGGCTCTCCATGAAGTTTGGAAGGCTCGCCAGGCAGTAGCCACGCCTTCGGAAGGAGTCAGAAGTCGCTCGTCGTCGAAGGTAATTGGGCCCCCTCCTTTCGTCCGGAGTTATCGATCAGCCCAGATCTTCGTAGTAGCGAAGTAGGCCGACATCAGCCACTTGTCCGGAGAGTTCTCCGTATCTAATGCCCGCTGTCTTCATCTGCTTCGCCACTCCTTGGATCCTTTTCAACCGGCGCAGAAGAGTGATGTTATCATCAGAAGGAAGTATTCCAGTAGTACCGAAGTACTCCAGGACACCTAGCAACTGATTCATAACTTCCACAGCCACCTTCTCGGACTTCAGCTTATCTTCGTTCAGCGCATCCTTCGTCGAAGTGACTTCTCCCAGAACCCGGAAAGTCTAGCATTTTCAGTGGTCAAAATATTCTTTTGGTTTAACAGCTGGCTAGCTTCCTCTTGGAGTCTGACAAGCTCGGACCCTGCAGTAGCGTGCTCCGCCCGCAATTTTTCAACTTCTGCTCGAAGCACAATTCTCTCTGCTTCGAGCTCTTTATTCGCAGCCTCCAAACCTTGTCTGGCCTTTCGCTCTGTTGACACTATATTGTCCATCTGAGCTACTCGGCTTTCGGAGATGCTAAGATTCCTTTGAAGGACGTTATTTTCCTCCCGAAGACGAGCGATCTCTTCATCATTACATATATTTGCAGCTCGGGCCAAGACAGTTTGCTGCAAAAATAAAAATTAAGGTAAATATTTATTCGTAGATGAATTCTATGTTATTTCGCAAGTGCTTCGTACCTGGTAGGCTGCACGTTCTATAGCGGCATTAAGCTCCGTCCTGTCCGCCTTGCTCAAGATGGCCACTAAGTTGGTCTCCCCTATGTCATGGCTAGCTCGATCCAAAGGTTCGAGCAAAGTCCGAAGACCAGTTGTTTGCCCTAAGAAAGGAGCTAGCAGGGGGAGCATACTTATTGCTTGTTGGTCATCTTCGTCCAGCGAAGGACCGGAGCGTTGGCCTGTGGTCTTCGGAGCCTCTGGAGACTGGCCCTCCCCGGAAGATTGGCTCTCGTCTGTTGAATCAGACGGAGTTGATTCGAAACTCGCAGCAGGGAGGGGTTCTATATGTCTTTTGCCTCTTTCAGGTCCCATTTGAGTAGCTCTCTGGGTTGGCTCCGAAGTCGTCGAAGGTCCAGGAATTATTTCTTCCTGGCGGACCTCTTCCATAGGAGTGGACTCTGTAAAAAAATATATATAAAGAATTATACATTGTATAACTACACAAAATAAACATGAAAGAGTTATTCGAAGTCTACCTTCGACATTTTGCAGAGGAGTCATCATCGGACTGTTCGGCGGATCGAAGGCTAGATCTTCATCCGTATCAGCCGTTAAGTCTTCGACTGCAGGAGCATCGTCCTGAGCAGTCCTTGTTGCCTCTTCGGGAATCAAAGCCATAGCAACTTCGACCCCACTCTCATTCACAGGAACTTCGTCCTGAGATATATCTTCCTGAACGGCCGAAGTCCTTGGTTGCTCAAGATTATCTCGAGACTCCGGCACGTCCGCAGGTACTTCGGCTTGTGCAGTCCTTTGAGTTTCATCTTCTTCTATTAGATGCACAAGCAATCTCCCTTCATCCTCTTGGGAGTCAGAGACTGAAGCCCTTGAGCTCGAAGGTGCAGGATTCGAAGGTGCAAGATTTTTTGGCTTCCGAGCCACCTTCTTCACCGGAGTCTAGCATTGATGGCCTTAGCAGGAAATTGAAGGGCATATTCGTCCCGAAGCCTAAAATTGATGCTTCCGAACGCTACCACTACTTTTTCACCTTTGGGACCTAAGAAGGTTTTTGGCTGGCATGAAGCTCTATGTAGCGCAGCGAAGATCTCTGCTCTCCTCTCGCAACCCTCGGCTCTCAATGCCCATTCGAAGATAGCCAGACGAGCTACTGCGTTCGGAGACAGTTGAGGAAGGGTGACGTGAAATAAGTCAAGTACCTCCGCCAAGAAGTCCACTACGGGAAGGCCCAAGCCGGCTTCGAAGACGACCACTTCTCCGGGTCTTGGTGATGGGATGAGTTCTTTTCCGGGCTTGCGAATCATAACTCCGGTGCTAATCTTCCCTTCTACTGCGATTGCCAGTGATTCCCTCTTGCAGGTAGAAGATCCCAATTGAAAGGATTGATCCAGGTACTTCGTTGATGGCAGGCAAAGGCTTTGATCATCGACATTTTGGGGATTTCTCCCTGAGGAGCCATGCTGAATAGCGTGGGCCTCATGGCTCCAGATGTGATGAGTCATTGTCAACGATAGTCAAAGAGGACTGAAAAGAGAGAGAAGACCTGCTGCGTCTGGGCCGCGTGTGACTCAGGTACACTGGCAGCGAGCGACTGTCGGGCAGAGGAGGCCGCGAAGTCGGGCTGGCCCAATCCGGGTACATGGGCTAGGAGCAGTAGAGGATCCACTGGACTGTTGACCGGGATTGACTCAGGTACACGGGCGGCGAGCGATTGCCGGGCTGAGGGAGCCGCGGAATCGGGCCGGCCCAATCCGGGTACCCGGTGCGAAGACGGTGGACGCTTTGTCAGTTTCGGTGCAAAACTGACGACCGTTGATTTCGGATCTGACCGTCCTGAGGCGAAGCCGTAGCTGCTACGAAAGCTCCGCATCAGGACAAGTTACCTTTATTTAGGTTTTTACTATTTTGTCCCTAGGCCCACAGTCTATTAGTCGAGTCTGTAAAAATATCCTAAGGGCAGTTTAGTCTTTTCCATTTATTTTCAGCGTCTGTAAAAATCCTAGGGGTATTTCTGCATTTTACCCATTTATTGGGCTACCTATAAATAGGCCCCAATACCCTAGGGTTAGGGCACCCTTTTTGAAAAACCACTTTACTAATTCCAGAAATTGGGTCACTGTTTCTACGTTCTTCTCCGCCGCCGGCGATTGTTTTTTCTCCGGGCTGTGTTTTCTTCTCTGTGCGCTGCTTCTCTTCGGTTTTCCTTTGCACATGGCTGAAATCATTTAGCTGCTACGTTAGGCTCTAGGCTTCTAGCACCTGCTTGCAGCAGCTGCAGCCATCACTGCCGGCCAGCTAGAGGAGTAGCTGGCATCAATCGCGTGTAGCGGCAGCTAAGTCCTGCCGGCGTGATTCTTTCTGCTTGGCGCGGAGCCACACGCAGGCTCCTGGCAGCACATCGTCGGCTTCGCCAGGAGAGGCGCTTGATGGCCATGTATTCGGCGGAAGAACCATGAACAGGAGACAACCATACAACAGTAATAGCTTTTTTCTCGATTTGCGTGCTTCTCAAATATTCATGTATTTGCCTTGAGTTACGTCACACTAGTTGCTTGTGATTAGACTAATTACTTGATTAATTAGTGATTATGGTTGTAATTTCACGTGAGAGAAGCACGGTTCAAAATCTTCTTGATCCTTGTGCCCAGTTTTTATTCTCAGATAATCCGTGATTAATCCATCTGTTTCAGTTCTTTTATTTTAGAATGTACTGAATTTTTCCTAGATATTTTTATAAGCACATCTTATTTACTGCATTTATTTTGTCTAGATTAAATGCGTTAAATATTGTGTTTGCTCTTACTTGATGAACTTTCTATAAACTGAGAATATTTTGCTTGTGCTTGATGGATTATCTGTGATTTTGTGAAACTCTTGTGAAGATGTCAATCGTTCTTTGATGATTTTTTAATCTACCTTTAAGTACTGTGTTGGTGTCGTTTCAATTAGGACACCGGTCGTTTTTAGGCTAGATTATTTTTAGCTCTGTTGATCTGTTTTCCTTTTCGCTGTTATTTTGTTGAGGTGCGTTGGGAGTTGGGAGCAGGCCATTGATTCGAAAGAATTTTTTAGGCGCCCATTCACCCCCCCCCTCTGGTCACTACTTTCGGTCCTACAAGTGGTATCAGAGCCTGGTTAGGGTTTTTCCATACCTTAACCGGTTCTAAACCCCAGTAGTGATCATGACTTCTCCTGGCAAGGTCCCGTCCTTGGAAGCTTATGGCTATAATTATTGGAAGACTCGCATGCGAGCCTATCTCATGAGCCAAAGCTCGGACATCTGGGACATTTGCGTTCACGCTACGTTTGTCATATTGCCAGTTGCTGAGCGTGATTCTCCTGGTATCATCGCCCAGCATGTGAACAATAGCAAAGCAGTGAACATCTTGTTTTTTGGTTTGGGTCCCACTGAGTTTGAGCGTGTGAGCCATCTCTCCACTGCGAGAGAGATCTGGGCTACCCTCCAGGCACACCATGAGGGGACAGCTCAGGTCAAGGCTCGGCTCTATCAGACCTACCGGCGTGAGTACGAGAACTTCACACAAAAGCCGGGTGAATCTGTTGAAGCGTTGTTTGGTCGTTTTCAGTCGATCATAAACAAGCTTCGGGACAACAAGGCTGAGGGTGTTCAGTTAGTCTCAGATCATGAACAGGCGCTCAAGGTTCTCCATACCTTGGACCCAAAGATCTAGGAGATCAAGGTATCCTCTATCATTGAGAGCACTTCTTATGATACCTTGACCATTTCTGATTTGTTTAGCAAGCTGAAGGCCACCGAGGTTGATACCCAGTTGAGATCAAATCTCACTGGCTCTGGATCAAAGTCTCTGGCCCTTGCTACACCTTCTGTTGATCCCTCTTCTGTGAGTTGTGTTGGGTTCTCCTTGATGTCTATCACTGAGGACCAACTTGAGTTGTTGGGAGATGATGATTTGTGTCTTTTTAACAACCGGGTGCGTCGTGTTTATGACAAAAGAATGATCAAGAGACACGGCACAAAGACCGGTTGCTTTGAGTGTGGTGATCCAGGACACTTCATCGCCGACTGCCCCAAGCGCAATGGCCACAAGAAGGGCACCGGTGGTGGCTTCCACGACTCCGGCAAGCACGACAGCTCCTCCTTCAACAAGGGCAAGCCAAAGACCAGATTCTTCAGAAAGGCCCTGAAGGACTACCGGCGAGAGAACAAAAAGTGAGACAAGGCCTTCTTCGCTGAGATGGAGAAGAGCTACTCCAAGCGGTCCACATCTTCTTCCTCTTCATCGAGCTCGAGCGATGAGGAGATCATCATCAGGAAGGGGAAGGACAAGGACGATCCAGCGGGCCTTTGCTTCATGGCCTTCGGTGACAGACCGAAGAGCCGCTCATATCAGCGCCGAAGATCCCGCAAGAGTTTCTGCTCAATGGCTCTTGGGGATAAGAAAGCGAAGAGCTCCTCCGATGACTCCGACGACGACGACAACGAAAAGGTATCATCCTATGAACGCGAAATCGTTGATTTACTTGAAAGCAATCGTCAGGAGTTAAAGTATCGGGAAAAACTGCTTAGAGGGGCTAAGAAGAGGATAGATGAGTTAGAGAGTGAGCTTGCCGTGGCCAACGGCAGAATTGAGAGTCTATCTTCTTCCCCTTGCTTGGGTGATAGCAGTGAGTGCCCAAAGTGTGAGGTGCTTCTGTGTGACCTGTCGACTCTGAAGTCCAGGTACACAGAAAGGGTTGATGAGAGGGACGCTTTGGCCACTGAGCTTGAAAGCGCTCAGCTGGAGCTGAAAGATGCTCAAGCCACTATCGTCGTACCTTGTGCTGATTGCCCATCTCATCTTGCTAGTTTAGCTGAGCTGAAAGTCAAGGGCGATAAGCATCTGGGTGATTTGGAGAGAATGAGAGTTGAGCTTGCGCAGACTAGGCTAGAGCTTGAGACATTGTCAGTTCCACCCACTGTCTGTGAGAACTGTCTGTCTCTTAGAATGGAGTTGATTAAGCTGAAAGCCGAGAAGTCTGTCCAGATAGATAGTGAGTGTGAGACCTGCTTGTCTCAGGTGGAGGTACTAGCTTCTTTGAGAGAGGAGCTAGCTGATTCTCAGAATGAGAACTTTTACCTCCAGTCTATCCTGAGTTGGATCAGTGCCAGAGAGCCACAGCTCGACATGATGATCCAGCAGTTCAAGAGGCAGGATGGGTTTGGGGTAGGTTACACCTATACCAAGGCTGACTTTGAGAGTGCCATTAGCCGGGCAGTGGAGTGGAATAAAATGACTCCTGAGCAGAGATATCCCAAGACCCATTCCACTGAGTCTTCCCAGGCTTGTCAGCCCAAGGATGGAGTGATCCATGAACCACCCAAAGCTCCACCCAAGAAACCCATCTGGGTTCCAAAGCCCAAACTTCTCCACACTTCTCTAGACTCTCTTCCTGGACCCTCTCAACCCAAGAAGACAACACCAAACACCACTAAGCCCAAGAACCCCAAGCCTCAACCTCATCACAAGAAGCCCACCTATCATTGTGAGTATTGTCAGAGAGACGGGCATCTTGCGGAGTTTTGCTTCAGGAGGAAGCGGGTTGAGAGAGCAGAGAGAGCTCGTGGTGGTCAGGAGCAGTTCTACCAGCAGGGTGGTAGACTGCGTGTTCCTCGACGCGGGGAGAGGCTGGAGGCCAGGCCGCGTCGTGTAGGTGGTGGTAGAGGAGACGACTTTCTTGCTCGTACTCCAGTTGGTGGTGGTCGTTCCAGCAGAGCTCCAGGCCGTTTTGGCTACGGTCCTGGACCTCGTGGCCGAGGCTTTAGGCAGAACCGAGGACCGCGCTTTGAGCCGCGTTTTGGTCCAAACTTTTCTGATGATTTCTGCTTTCCTTCTTTTGAGCAGATGGCTCGACACTGGTTTAGCTCTTTTGCTAAACCCGGTGCCGGACCATTTGCTCCCACTTACAGCCACTGTTTGTGCAGGATCGGGGACTGGAGGACGTTTGGATCATGGACTCAGGGTGTTCTCGCCACATGACGGGACATCGCAGATGGTTCTCCAGTCTCACTCCCCCGAGCTCCAAAGAGTACATCACCTTCGGGAACAGTGGTCAAGGGAAAGTAAGTGGCATTGGCTCAATTCGCATTTCAGACCATTTTTCATTGAAGAACGTTGCTTTGGTTGGAAACTTGAACTTTAATTTGATTTCTGTTTCGCAACTTCTTGAAGATGGTTTGGAGGTGCGTTTTAAGAAGGGCAATTCTTCTGTGTTTGATTCTAGAGGGTCTTTGATTTGCCAGATCTTACCTTTCGGTAAGGTTTTTCGGATTGACTTCTCTAGTTCTTTTGGCCCTTCTCGCTGTTTGATTGCTGGATCCTCCTCTGAGCTCTGGAAGTGGCATAGGAGGTTAGGCCATTTGAGTTTTGACTTGCTAGTCAGGTTGAGCTCTATGGACCTCATCCGAGGATTGCCCAAGCTTAAGATGGAGAAGGATCTGGTTTGCCATCCCTGTCGTCACGGGAAAATGGTTGCCGCTTCTCAATCACCTGTGACTCAGGTGATGACTTCGTATCCGGGCGAGCTGTTACACATGGACACTGTCAGTCCAGCTCGGGTACGCTCAGTCGGTGGGAAGTGGTACGCACTTGTGATTGTTGACGATTTTTCTCGATTCTCGTGGGTTTTCTTTTTGGAGTCTAAGGATGAAACTTTTCATTTTGTTCATGACCTGATTTTGAAGCTGAAGAATGAGAACAATGGTCTGATGCGAGCAATTCGCTCCGACAACGGCTCTGAGTTCAAGAACTCTCAGTTCGTCAGCTTCTATAGTGATCAGGGTCTTGACCATCAGTTTTCTGCTCCTTACACTCCCCCACAGAATGGCGTTGTGGAACGAAAGAACCGCACGCTAGTCGAGATGGCCAGGACGATGCTCGATGAGCACAGGACTCCTAGGCGCTTTTGGGCTGAAGCCATGAACACAGCTTGCTATCTGGCCAACCGCATTTTTCTTAGAGCTTACCTTGGTAAGACCTCATATGAGTTGCGGTTTGGCAGACAGCCCAAGGTGAGCCACTTGCGAGCGTTTGGCTGCAAGTGCTTTGTGCTCAAGAAGGGAGGGCATTTGGATAAATTTGAGTCTCGTTGCTGGGATGGAGTTTTTCTTGGTTATTCTTTGCATTCTCGAGGCTTCCGTGTTTGGAACCTCGACTCCCAGCAGCTTGTCGAGACTTGCGAGGTTTCTTTTGATGAGTCCTTGCCTTCTTTAACTCCTTCTTTTGAGCTTTCTGGTGATGGTGAGCTCGGAGAGTCCATCTTCGAGGAAGATGAGGATACTCCAGCTGCTGATGAGGGTGGGCCTTCTGCACCTCCTGCAGAGCCCACACCTTCTGAGACTTCGACTGAGGACGAGGGCGGACCTCTGATCACTTCTTCCACTTCGATCGAGCCCCCTCAATCGAGTCCAGAGGTGCCAGCTGCTGACTCCGGTGAGGTGACTTCAGATCACCAGGGATCCCGAGCTGTTCAGCGTGATCACCCCTCAGAGCTCATCATCGGTGATGTGTCTTCAAGAACTTTGCGTTCGTCTGTTGACTCTCTTGCTGTGTTTGCTGAATCTGCTTTTGTTGCATCTTTTGAGCCCAGAGACATTTCTCATGCTCTTTCTGACTCGAACTGGATTAATGCCATGCAAGAAGAGCTTGAAAATTTTGTCCGCAATCGGGTTTGGACACTGGTTGAGCTGCCACCCGGATGCAACCCCATAGGCACCAAGTGGGTGTTCAAGAACAAGCAAGGTGAAGATGGGGTTGTGGTGCGCAACAAAGCTCGACTAGTTGCCCAGGGTTTCTGCCAGAAGGAAGGTATTGATTTTGAAGAAACTTTCGCCCCTGTTGCCCGTCTTGAGTCCATTCGCATTCTTTTAGCTTTTGCCGCTTCGAAGGGTTTTAAGCTTTTTCAAATGGACGTCAAGAGTGCTTTTATGAACGGGTACATAGAGGAGGAGGTTTATGTTAGGCAGCCCCCCGGTTTTGAGAACCCCAAGTTTCCTCGACATGTTTTTAAGCTGCAGAAAGCTTTATACGGGTTAAAGCAAGCCCCCAGGGCTTGGTATGACCGGTTAAAGCAGTTTTTGTTGGGGAAGGGATTTGTGATGGGTTCTGTGGATAAGACTCTCTTCTTGCTCAGAGATGCTTCAGATTTTTTAGTCGCTCAGATATACGTGGACGATATTATCTTTGGCGGTACTACTAATGATCTTGTGTCCAAGTTTTCTGAGCAGATGCACAGCGAGTTTGACCAAGGACGGCACCTTCATCCACCAGGGTAAGTATACTCGGGACATGTTGAAGAAATTCGACTTTGGTGGAGAGCTGAAGCCTCAGATGACCCCAATGGGTACATCTGGGGGCCTGGACAAGGACGAGACCGGCGTCAAGGTCAATGAGAGAGAGTTTCGAGGGATGATCGGTTCGCTGCTGTACTTGACGGCGACGAGGCCAGACATACAGTTCGCCGTGGGACTGTGCGCGCGCTTCCAGTCTTCACCACGCGCATCTCATCGGCAGGCTGTCAAGCGCATCTTCAGGTATCTTACCTATGCGCCTGATCTTGGTCTTTACTATTCAGCATCATCTTCTCTTGATTTATCTGGCTTTTCGGACGCTGACTTTGGTGGGTGCCGGTTGGATCGCAAGTCGACTTCCGGTACTTGCCAGTTTCTTGGATCGTCTCTTGTGTCGTGGTCTTCTCGAAAGCAATCTGGAGTTGCTCTTTCGACCACTGAGGCTGAGTATGTAGCTGCTGCTAGCTGCTGCTCACAGTTGGTTTGGATGATTTCCACTTTGAGAGATTTTGGGTTGTTCTTTCCTACCAGAGTTCCTTTGTTTTGCGACAGCACCAGTGCAATTAGTGTAGGGAAAAACCCATGTCTCCATTCAAAAACCAAACACATTGATGTGCGCTTTCACTTTTTGCGGGATCAATATGAGAAAGGTGTCATTGACCTTGTTCATGTTGATACCCATCATCAGTTGGCTGACATTTTCACCAAACCCCTAGATCAGTCTACTTTTGAGCGTTTACGAGGGGATTTGGGTGTTGTGTATCCTTTTTAGGATATTTTGAGTCAGTTTTCTTTCTTCTTTACTCTTTTCTTGAGTCTTTTTGTGTGTGTTCATATCATACATATTCACATATCACACTTTTGAGCCTGCTTCTGTTATATGATTGAACTGCTTTACTTATTCTAGCTGGTACATGCTTTTGATTACTTGTCAATGATCATGCTTTGTTTCAGTTCGCTTGATATGTCTGATATCTGTCATATGCATGGCTTTTACGCTTTCAACTTGAAAAATGATCACCATTGCTTCTGGTAACTAGCATGTGTAGGCTGAGTGCTTGTGCTATCTGTTACATGCCTTGTAGCTAGTTC
This sequence comes from Zizania palustris, assembly GCA_019279435.1. Lineage (NCBI taxonomy): Eukaryota > Viridiplantae > Streptophyta > Magnoliopsida > Poales > Poaceae > Zizania > Zizania palustris. The sequence continues at coordinate 810,502 of JAAALK010000287.1, forward strand.
ATCACATAGATGCAGATATGCAACTTGGACATCTTTATGCTTTAACATGGAAAATGTGCTATAAAAATGATAAAAATCAAAAATGAATGAAAATTCCATGCCTTTCTATGCTTAAGTTGAAAAGATCCAAGTGGGTTTGCCTTGTCGCATTGCATTGTTCTGGACTGCTTGCCATAGCACTTTGGTATGAACCAGGACAGTGTAGTGTATGCCAAGACCAATGTCTTAAGCTTCTGATGGTCCAGTTCTGGCCTAGGCTTGACTTGGTCGGTTAGCATAAGGTTTGACATGCAAATAACCCTTGGCAAAAATGAAAAAGGACAATGAAAAAGCCTGAAAATTAAAAAGACAACAAGTTTGCTGAAGCACTTTGTTTTGGACGATGCTTATCTTGGTAGATATCAGTTAGCTTTTGCATCTCATGTTCTACCTTGCTGGTTAACTGGAAAATGTGGTGATGCCTTTGTTTGCAAAAACTGAAAAATGTGTGCTAATGACTTTCTTTAGATATCATCTATTGCATTGATCATGCCATGTGTCTTAGACAGTATGTCTTTTGCTATACTTGTTAGATGTTGTAATTGCAGTCAATCATATCTGAGAAGCATGCTTTCTGCACTCCACCTGCACCCCAGTTGCATTCATTGCATATTTTGAGGGGGAGTTGCATTTCAGGGGGAGTCAGTGTCTTTTTAGAGTGCTTGATGAGTTCACTTGTCAACAAGGGGGAGAAATTTTGGTATAAGAGTTTAAGGGGGAGTTTTGGCTTTCTCTGGGATTTGTTTCAGGGGGAGTTTTTGTCCCGTTTGTCCTTACTCTTTTGATATCCTTGTTGATGTTTCTGAGATTGCACTCGTTTTGAGCTTTTACCTTTGGTTAACCATAATGACCGTATCTTGCTTCTGTTCGGTTTTTGGTCATTAGGGTTAAACTTTTACTTTATTTTCTTCTTTGTTTTCTTGTGTTTTGTTTTCGTGTTTCCACAGTTGCTTGCAGGTACTGGAAAGCTGAAGAAGAGAAGTGTTGACAATGCACTCATCAAGGGGGAGATTGAGGAGCCATGCTGAATAGCGTGGGCCTCATGGCTCCAGATGTGATGAGTCATTGTCAACGATAGTCAAAGAGGACTGAAAAGAGAGAGAAGACCTGCTGCGTCTGGGCCGCGTGTGACTCAGGTACACGGGCAGCGAGCGACTGTCGGGCAGAGGAGGCCGCGAAGTCGGGCTGGCCCAATCCGGGTACATGGGCTAGGAGCAGTAGAGGATCCACTGGACTGTTGACCGGGATTGACTCAGGTACACGGGCGGCGAGCGATTGCCGGGCTGAGGGAGCCGCGGAATCGGGCCGGCCCAATCCGGGTACCCGATGCGAAGACGGTGGACGCTTTGTCAGTTTCGGCGCAAAACTGACGACCGTTGATTTCGGATCTGACCGTCCTGAGGCGAAGCCGTAGCTGCTACGAAAGCTCCGCATCAGGACAAGTTACCTTTATTTAGGTTTTTACTATTTTGTCCCTAGGCCCACAGTCTATTAGTCGAGTCTGTAAAAATATCCTAACGGCAGTTTAGTCTTTTCCATTTATTTTCAGCGTCTGTAAAAATCCTAGGGGTATTTCTGCATTTTACCCATTTATTGGGCTACCTATAAATAGGCCCCAATACCCTAGGGTTAGGGCACCCTTTTTGAAAAACCACTTTACTAATTCCAGAAATTGGGTCACTGTTTCTACGTTCTTCTCCGCCGCCGGCGATTGTTTTTTCTCCGGGCTGTGTTTTCTTCTCTGTGCGCTGCTTCTCTTCGGTTTTCCTTTGCACATGGCTGAAATCATTTAGCTGCTACGTTAGGCTCTAGGCTTCTAGCACCTGCTTGCAGCAGCTGCAGCCATCACTGCCGGCCAGCTAGAGCAGTAGATGGCATCAATCGCGTGCAGCGGCAGCTAAGTCCTGCCGGCGTGATTCTTTCTGCTTGGCGCGGAGCCACACGCAGGCTCCTGGCAGCACATCGTCGGCTTCGCCAGGAGAGGCGCTTGATGGCCATGTATTCGGCGGAAGAACCATGAACAGGAGACAACCATACAACAGTAATAGCTTTTTTCTCGATTTGCGTGCTTCTCAAATATTCATGTATTTGCCTTGAGTTACGTCACACTAGTTGCTTGTGATTAGACTAATTACTTGATTAATTAGTGATTATGGTTGTAATTTCACGTGAGAGAAGCACGGTTCAAAATCTTCTTGATCCTTGTGCCCAGTTTTTATTCTCAGATAATCCGTGATTAATCCATCTGTTTCAGTTCTTTTATTTTAGAATGTACTGAATTTTTCCTAGATATTTTTATAAGCACATCTTATTTACTGCATTTATTTTGTCTAGATTAAATGCGTTAAATATTGTGTTTGCTCTTACTTGATGAACTTTCTATAAACTGAGAATATTTTGCTTGTGCTTGATGGATTATCTGTGATTTTGTGAAACTCTTGTGAAGATGTCAATCGTTCTTTGATGATTTTTTAATCTACCTTTAAGTACTGTGTTGGTGTCGTTTCAATTAGGACACCGGTCGTTTTTAGGCTAGATTATTTTTAGCTCTGTTGATCTGTTTTACTTTTCGCTGTTATTTTGTTGAGGTGCGTTGGGAGTTGGGAGCAGGCCATTGATTCGAAAGAATTTTTTAGGCGCCCATTCACCCCCCCCCTCTGGTCGCTACTTTCGGTCCTACACTCCCTCCTGCCGCCATGGATGTCATTGCAGATGCCGGAGGCACCGTCGCCAACGCCGCAGCTGCTGCTGCTGCAGCCGCCTGCTGCCGAGCCAAGGTTGACGGGACTCCAGAACCCTTGGTCTTCACCATTGCAATCGCTGGGTCACTTTGGGGAAAATGGAGGCTAGGGCTCAAAGAATTCAAAGGGCTCAGAAGGCGTTTGTTTACGAGAAAGCGGTGAAAAGGTAAATAGGATTGTTCTAGGCCTTCTATTTATAGCCTAGACTTCACATTTTTATCGTTAGTCCATGCCATTTCGCATTCTTGCCGTTACTTTTCTCCAAAATTAACGCATTCTACAGTTTCTGTTAGAAGAAGGAAACTAACGGCTATTTATTCTAAGTCTAAAAGGCTTTCGGATTCCTTGAGTTAATTCTAAGATAGTTCGAAAGTAATTATTCTAAGATTAACTTGGAGTTTATATCTTCGTACATTTCGGAGATAAATTAAAATCTAATAACCCCTATGCCTGGTTATTTTTTCCTTCCGTATACAGCTCTCCTAACATTACAGGTTAAACGGAGAAGCGTATTCGAGGGGCTACTGTTGGGGGAAAATATCTCATCTTCGGGGTTATTGCCGCAACCGCGTAAAAGCAGATAGTGGATTCGAAGGTTTCCAGATGTCCCTCTTCGAAGATACCCTGAGTCAAGCTCGAAGTACGAAGATAGGCATTGGTTCGGAGTACATCTTCGAACTAAGGCTTTTCGAGATTTTTATTGCCAGCTAAGATGGAAGATTTATCTTTTATATTATTAGATTAGTCTTTTACCATTTTAGCCCTATCATGGGTACCAAATAGTTTCCACTATGTCGGTTGTAATAGAGGGGTAAATAGGTCTTTTCCTTAATATTTGGGCCTATAAATACCCCCCATTTCACCCTATAATAGGGACCGAATACAAGTTATTCAATACACACATTCGAACTATTCTAAGTTATTATCCTTTTGGAGGCTTAGAACAGTTCACTTCGCAAACACTTCGTTTGTTAGTTTCTATTCTACAGAAACATGTTAGCGTAATCTTTTACGCCAACACTCATTATGGGCTACCTTCGATCTTCTAAAAGCTTATAAACGCCCTCGATTTTTAGTTCCTCGAGATAGCTCCGGTGCTATTACTACCGAAGTAAGCAAGGATATACTATCTTATATTAAAGAGGAAGAAAAAGAGGTTAACTTGGACACTTCGTCTTCTGAAGACGTTATATGGTCCGAAGACGAAGATGAAGCTCGAGGTAAAAAGCCTGAAGAACATGGAAGTTGGGAAAGGAGCCCCGAACGGCTTCGAACTTGGGCCGAGCTTCAACAAGAACAGAAGGACTTTAGAGCTTCGAAGGGAGGCAAGAGAGTTAAACGTAAAGTTGTTAGAACTCCCGGCACTGGAACTAGTCGTTCCAACCCTAGCTCTAGAGATCGAAGAGGTCTTCGATTCCTTCTTGGTATAGATACCAATTTTTCATGATGTAATCTGTAAACATATTCGTTCGAATAATGAATACCGATTTAAAATTGTCTCCCTATTTACTAGCCCCTCTTTGGGTATAAGAAACTTTGAACTGTATTCAAAGATGGTTATGCGCAAAGAAAAAACTTCGGAGTACAATTTTTTGGGGTTCGGAGCCCCTCTTTTATTTAAAGATCTTTTAAAATCTTATAAAATGTCCTCGACTATTTGTAGTCTGGAGAATGGCAACTTAGTACCCTTTGTTTTTTTGAAAGAAATCACTAGAGATAACTTTCAGGACACCTTAGTGTCTTAGATAATTTGTCACTTTGGACTATGTTAACAGACATTCGAAGCTCATGGCTCAAACTCTGTTTTGCTTTGGCCACCTTCGGCTCTTTTTTGCGAACTCTGTCAAACCAGTGGTTCGGAGCTTGCAATGGTCTCTTTGGACTCTTTTTACGGATGTCTACCAGCCAATGGCTTGGACTCTGCATATTTTGGCCACCTTCAGCTCTTTTTACGGATGTCTACCAGCCAATGGCTTGGACTCCGCATGTTCTGGCCACCTTCGGCTCTTTTTACGGATGTCTACCAGCCAATGGCTTGGACTCCGCATGATGTAGTTTTGGGCTCTTTTACGGATGCCTACAAGCCGGTGGCTTGGACTCTAGATTATGTCAGCCCCCACGTCGGAATCTTTGAACCAATGATTCGAAGTCCGAAAATATGATTCAGCTTTATGACACTTCCCTCTCGGTCAACCCCGCGGTTCCAGTGCGTCCACTCGGAAGCTGGAAGTTTATGAGGGGAAGGCACTATCTGGACCATATGCTTTATTAATTTAGAAGATGATTACAAGTGATTTACAAGGAGCCCTTATGCGAAGTATCGCTTTAAGTGCTCCGCATGCCAAGTATGTGCTAACTCTTTACCTTCTAAATTAGCTAATTTAAAAGAGCCAGGGCGTCCTGAACGAACAATTAAATATGGACCTTCCCATTTATTTCCTAATTTCCCTGGCGCTATAATGCTTCGCATAACAAGATGACCCGACCTAAGCTCATTGATCTTAACCTTCGGGTCATACCAAGTCTTCGTCTGCTGGTGATATTTTGATAAATTAGCCACAGCTCGAAGTCTTGTTTCTTCTGATAAATCTAGCGAAGCTTCTCTTTCTTCTTCAATCTCCGGTTCGGTGCTGCGAAGTGATCCTCCTTTGAGCTCCGTTGGAGTCATAGCTTCATCTCCGAATAGTAATCTGAATGGAGTAAAACCTGTGGACCTTGTTTGCGTTGTCCGAATGGACCACAAAATCTTCGGAAGCTCTTCGGTCCACAGTCCTTTTGCTAATCCTACTATCCTTCGATTTAGCCCTGACAAAATATTTCCATTAGCTCTTTCTACAGCTCCATTAGACTGAGGATGCCTTACTGCAGCAAAACATAACTGGATGCCTAGATCTTCGCAAAACTTCCTGAAAGGTTCTGCATCGAACTGTGTTCCATTATCAACTGTAAGTTGTCTAGGCACTCCGAACCGGCAAATGATATTTCTCCAAAAGAATTTCTATACATTGTTCGAAGTGATAGTTATTAAGGGCTCTGCTTCTACCCACATAGAAAAATATTCAATAGCTACCACTGCAAACTTTAGATTTCCCTTAGCTACTGGAAAGGGACCAATTAAATCCATACCCCATCTGGGCCATAGGCCATACCAGAGCAATAACTTGAAGAGCTGTTGGTGGGCGATGACTTCGTCGACCCATCCACTGACATCCTTGACAAGTGCGGACTAAACTATCCGCATCAACTGTTATTGTAGGCCAATAAAGCCCCTGGCGAAGTGTTTTTCCTGCCAAAGCTCGAGGGGCTAAATGGCTACCGGAAAGGCCTTCATGAATTTCTCGAAGAATTTCTTGACCTTCGGCTTGAGATATACATCGGAGTAGAGGGGAACATACTCTGGCCTTGTATAAAATACCGTTGATTATTTGATAATTTCTAGCCCTGAGTTTCAATCTTGAAAGCTGTGGCTCTTTAGGAAAATTTGTTCCTCCCTGTAAAAGTTCCATGATTGAATTTTTCCAATCTGCACTTGGAATGCAAAGAATCTAAGCAGAGGGAATTTGTGGCACCGAAGGTGTACTGAGCTCTTCATAGAAAGCTTCTTCTGGTACATCTACAGCTCCGGCTGCAGCTTTTGCTAAGATGTCCGCTTGCACATTTTCTGCTCTTGGTATACTCCGAATGGAAATACCCTTGAAGTGTGCTTCGATCTTACGAATTTCTTCTAAGTACTTTGCAAGCTGTGGATGCCGAACTTGAAAACTTTTATCTACGTGCCCTGCTACTATTTGAGAATCTGTCTTTATAACAACTCTTGTAGCCCCTAGAGCACGTGCTTTTCGGAGTCCCAATAAAAACCATTCATACTCCGCTATATTATTGGTAGACTTAAAGTTGAGTCTTGTGGAGTACATTGCTCTTTGCCCTGAAGGCGAAATCAACACTGCTCCAATTCCTGCTCCAGATGCTTGGAAAGCCCCATCGGAATAAACAATCCAAACTCCGTCACTTGACTTCTCCGGAACTAAAGTTGCAGGTGGAGTCCATTCTGCTACAAAATCTGCTAAGACTTGCGATTTGATTGCTGTTCTTGCCAGAAAAGATATGCCGAAGGGTGCTAGCTCAACTGCCCACTTCCCAATTCTTCCAGTGGAATCCTTACTTCAGAGCATATCTCCCAAAGGATACGAAGTTGGTACAATTACATTGTGAGCCAAAAAATAATGTCTTAATTTCCTCGAAGTCATTATCAGAGCATAAACGAACTTCTCGAGTTCGGAGTATCTTGTCTTCGCTCCTGATAATGCTTCGGACACAAAATAAACAGGATTTTGTACCAACTTCCCATTGAAATCCACTTCTCTGACAAGGACTGCACTAACAGCAGAACCTGTAGCTGCAAGGTAAAGGAGTAGGGTTTCGTCCGCAGTAGGCACCGTGAGTGTAGCGAGATTACTGAGATACTCTTTAATATCTTCGAAGCTTTTTTGACACTCCGGTGTCCATGCAAAATCTTCGGACCCTTTCAATGCTTTAAATATAGGCAAGCTTCTCTCCGCAGACCTTGATAAAAACCTGCTAAGTGCTGCCAGACGCCCAGTCAGCTTTTACACTTGCTTTAAATTTTCTAGAGGAGACATCTTTTGTAGCGCAGTTATTTGAGTAGGGCTAGCTTCAACCCCCCTGCTTGAAACTAAATACCCTAACAACTTTCCAGCCTTAGCTCCGAAGATACATTTTTCGGGGTTAAGACGAATCCCACATGCCCGAAGGCTATTAAATGTTTCTGCTAGGTCTAGGCTATGTTGGTGCTTTAAAGCACTCTTTACTACAATATCATCCATATAGGCCTCCACATTGCGGCCTAATTGATGACCTAGAGCCTTAGCAACTAACCTCGAAAAAGTAGCCCCGGCATTTCTTAAGCCGAAAGGCATTCTTACATAACAAAATACTCCCGAAGGAGTTACGAAGCTTGTCTTTTGTAGGACCGAAAGTAGCGACCAGAGGGGGAGTGAATGGGCGCCTAAAAATTTCTTGCTAAAACTATATCGAAATCCTAACACCCAACCAACTTAACCGGATAAACAATATTATTAAAATAAATTACTGATACTATAGATGTTTAGCCTAAAAATAACTGGTGTCCTAGTTAAAATGTTATTAGAGCTAAACAAAAAGAATCACTGCAGTATGTAAAATGGGTACTAGAAATATTTAATGAAGTAATATAAAAACAATAAATATCCTAATAAATTATTCAGATTGCAGTCTAAAAATAAAATACTAATTACCTGTTTAATTCAGATTAAAATTTAACAGTGAGATTAATTTTTAATTAATAACAGATAACTACGAGATTATTATTTTTCACCTAATTATAATATGGATAAATATTGATTCAACTAACCAGCTAAAATATAGGAGATTAAACAAATAAAAATAATACTAGTCAACTAACAAAAAATTAACAGATTAAAATAAAATATTCTGATCTACCAAGCAACTAGCAGATTAACTTGCATTAAAAAGAGATTAACCGGAGACCAGAAGGAAGCACTGCCGTGGTTTGCTATGCTGCTTGCCGCCGTGGGGTCCACGCTGTCCTCCGTTAAAACAAAAGCACGTCGCCGATGCCGTGGGGCCCACACGTGGAACGGCTACCACCGAGAGCTTGCACAGCCAGCTTTACACGCCGCCGAAAACGTGACCCCGCAGCATTTGCAGATCGCTTGATCGCCGTGTCTTCCTGACGCCCTGACGTACGCCACCAGAAGGCTTCCGCCGAAGACTTCGCCACTCACAGGCGACCGGCCACAGGGTTCGTGCGCAAGCAAATAATCTCCAAGATGCTCTCGTTCTCCCCGCCCAAGGAACCTGCTGCGGCGATGAACAGTGTAGCGACGGGGACTAAAATACTGGATGAAAATCACGGTGGTGACAAAATATCGGTGATGGAAGAAATTTGGACTGTAGATTGATCTGTAGATTGATCTGGAAAATGAAAACAGTCATCTATCCCTAAGGGGATAGGTGCCTATTTATAGGCAAATCCTAATACATGAAAAGACTACTTTACCCTCGGGTAAACTGACTCTAAAATAAATTCCGAAAAATACTAAAATATTCTTAGAAAAATTAACTGACTCGAATAAAAATATTCTAAACTTAAAAACTAAATATTAATATCCTAAAAATGAATTAATGATAGATTGTCAGTTTTACGCCCAAACTGACAAAGCGTCCACCGTCTTCGCACCGGGTACCCGGATTGGGCCGACCCGACCCCGCAGCTCCCTCAGCCCGGCAATCGCTCGCCGCCCGTGTACCTGAGTCAAACCCAGTCAACAGACCAGTGGATCCTCTGCCGCTCCTAGCCATGTACCCGGATTGGGCCAGCCCGACTCCGCAGCTCCTCTGCCCGGCCGTCGCTCACTGCCCGTGTACCTGAGTCACATGCGCCTCAGACTCGGCAGGTCTTCATCTCTCCCTTCCTTTGACTTCCGTTGACAATCACTCATCACATCTGGAATATCAAAACCATATTCTTCAACATGGTTTCTCAATCTCCCCCTTGATGAGTGCATTGTCAACACCCTTTTCAGCTCATCTCCAGAACCTGCAAAACATGTGGAAACAAGAAAAACAAAGACAAAAGAAAATAGAAGAAAGAAAATAAAAGTTTAACCCTAATGACCAAAAGCCAAACAGAAGCACGAAAACGGTCATTATAGTTAACCAAAAATAAAGCCTCAAAAACAAGTGCAATCTCAAAATATTTAAAATTACCAACAAGGAACTCCCCCTGAAATAAATCCCAGAGAAAGCCAAAAATATATCCAAAATTTCTCCCCCTTTTTGACAACTGGACTCATCAAGTGAGACTAAATGCACTTTAAAGAGACATAGACACGAACTCCCCCTGAAATGCAGCTCCCCTCAAAATATGCTATGAATGCAGATGGGGTGCAGGTGGAGTGTGAAAAGCATGCTTCTTAGATATGATTAACTGCAATTACAACATCTAACGGGTATAGCAAAAGATATACTGTCTAAGATACATGACATGATCAGTGCAATAGATGATATCTTAAGAAAGTCATTAGCACGCATTTTTCGATTTTTGCAAAACAAAAGCATCACCACATTTTCTAGTTAACAAGCAAAGTAAAGCATGAGATGCAAAAGCTAACTGATATCTACCAAGATAAGCATTGTCCAAAACAAAGTGCTTCAGCAAACTTGTCATCTTTTTAAATTTTTCAGACTGATTCTTTTTCCTTTCATTTCTGCCAGGGGTTATTTGCATGTCAAACCTTATGCTAACCGACCAAGTCAAGCCTAGGCCAGAACTGGACCATCAGAAGCTTAAGACATTGGTCTTGGCATACATTACGCCGTCCTAGTTCATACCAAAGTGCTATGGTAAGCAGTCCAGAACAATGCAATGCGACAAAGCAAACCCACCTGGATCTTTTTCTGAGAATCATAAAAAATGTGTAAATTTTTCATTTTTCTGAATTTTTATCATTTTAAAGCACATTTTTCATATTTAAAGCATATAAATATCCAAGTTGCATATCTGCATCTAAGTAAAGATCTAGCTACAAGGCATATAAAAGATAGCGAAAGCATTCAGCCTAAACATGCTAGTTACCAGAAGCAATGGTGATCATTTTTCAATTTTAAAGCATAAAAGTCATGCATATGACAAATATCAGATATATCATGTGAACTGAACCAGAACATGATCATCGACAAGCAATAAAAAACATATACTAGCTAGAGAAAGTAAAGCAGATTAATCATATAACAGAAGCAAGCTCAAAATGTGATAGATGATTATGCATGATATGAACGCACACAAAAAGACTTAATGAAAATAAAGAAGAAAGAAAAACTGATACCAATGAAAAGCTGACTCAGAATATCCTAAAAAAATACACAGCTCCCAAAAACACGATCAATAATCATGAGTGGGACCAAACGGTCCAATGCCAGGTTTAGTAAAAGTGTTGAACCAATGTCGAGCCATCTGCGCGTATGTAGGAAAGAAAAAGGAATCATATGAGTTTGGACTGAAGCGCGGATCAAAGCGCGGTCCTCTGTTCTGCCTAAAATCACGGTCGCGAGATCCAAAACCGTATACCGAACGATACGAAACTCTGCCGGAACGGAAACCACCCTTCGGAGCACGATCATAAAAACCGTCTCCTCTACCACCACCTACACGACGTGGCCTGGCCTCTAGCCTCTCTCTACGTCGAGGGACTCTCTGTCTACCACCCTGCTGGTAGAACTGCTCCTGCCCACCTCGAGCTCTCTCTGCTCGCTCAACCCGCTTCCTCCTGAAGCAAAACTCCTCAAGATGACCGTCTCTATGACAAAACTCACAGTGATAGGTAGGCTTCTTGGGATATTGTTGTGGCTTAGGGTTCTTAGGCTTGGTGGTATTGGGTGTAGCATTCTTGGTATGAGAAGGTCCAGGTAAGCAATCAAGAGAAGTGTGAAGAGTTTTAGGCTTAGGAACCCAGATCTGCTTCTTAGGTGGAGCTTTAGGTTGTTCTTGGATCACTCCATCCTTGGGCTGACTATCCTTAAAGGACTCAGTGGAGTGAGTCTTGGGATATCTCTGTTCGGGAGTCATCTTACTCCACTCCACTGCTCGGCTAATAGCACTCTCAAAATCAGCCTTGGTATAGGTGTAACCTACCCCAAACCCATCCGGTCTCTTGAACTGCTGAATCATCATGCTGAGCTGTGGCTCTCTAGCACTAATCCAACTCAGAATCTGACGGAGGTAAAAGTTCTCGTTCTGAACATCAGCTAGCTCCTCTCTCAAAGTAGCTAACACCTCCACCTGAGACAAACAGATCTCACACTCTTTATCAACTTCGACAGACTTCTCAGCTTTTAGCTTGATCAATTCCATTCTAATGGATAAGCAGTTCTCACAAACAGTGGATGGAATCGACAAGGTCTCAAGCTCTAGCTTAGTCTGCTCCAACTCAGCTATCACTCCAGCTAACTCGCTCAACTGCACATCACTATTGGTTCTCAGCTCGGCTATACTAGCTAAATGAGATGGGCAGTCTACACAAGGTGCGACGACAGTGGCATGAGCATCTTTCAGCTCCTGCTGAGCGCTCTCAAGCTCAGTGGCCAAAGCGTCTCTCTCATCTACTCTCTCTGTGTACCTGGACTTAAGAGTCATCAAGTCACACAACAACACCTCACAGTTAGGGCACTCACCACTATCACCCAAGCAAGGGGAAGAAGACAGACTCTCAATCTTGCCATTTGCCGTGGCAAGCTCACTCTCAAGCTCATCTATCCTCTTCTTAGCCCCTCTAAGCAGTTTCTCCCTATACTTCAACTCCTGACTGTTCTGTTCTAGTAAATTAATAACTTCTTGTTCATAGGAAGATGCATTCTCATCATCGTCGTCGTCGGAGTCGTCGAAGGAGTCCTTCTCTTTCTTCTCCCCAAGAGCCATTGAGCAGAAGCTCTTGTGGGGTATTCGGCTGTGACGTGAGCAACTCTTCGGCTTGTCCCCAAAGCCCATGAAACAGAGGCCCGCCGGATTGTCCCTGTCCTTCCCCTTCCTGATCATGATATCTTCATCACTTGAACTTGAAGATGATGAGGAAGACGAGGATCTCTTGGAGTATCTTTTCTCCATCTCGGCGAAGAAGGTCTCATCTCGCTTCTTATTCTCACGCCTGTAATCCTTCATAGCCTTTCGAAAGAATCTTGTCCTGGGCTTGCCCTTCGTGGAGTTGTCGTACTTGCTAGAGTTGGAGTTGCCGCCGGTTCCCTTCTTGTAATTCTTCTGCTTGGGACAGTCGGCGATAAAATGACCTGGGTCACCACACTCAAAGCATCTGGATTTTGTGCCGTGTCTCTTAAACATTCGCTTATCATAGACATGTCGCACCCGGTTGTTAAACAAGCACAAATCATCATCTCCTAGAGTATCAAGTTGTTCCTCGGAGATAGACATTAAGGAAAAGGCAGTACAACTCATGGCATTAGTATCAGCAGATGGTGTCGCAAGCACCAGAGTCTTGGAGCCAGAATCAGTGAGATTTGATCTCAACTGAATATCGACCTCTGAGGCCTTGAGCTTACTAAAAAGCTCTGCGACGGTCAAGGTATCATAGGACGCGCTCTCAACAATAGAAGAAACCTTGATCTCCCAGATCTTAGGGTCCAAGGTATGAAGTACTTTAAGCGCCTGCTCATGATCCGAGACCAACTGATCACGCTCGGCCTTGTTAACGCGAAGCTTGTTAATAATCGATTGAAAACGACCAAACAAAGCCTCAACAGTCTCACCCGGCTTCTGTGAGAAATTTTCATACTCACGCCGGTAGGTCTGGTAGAGCCTAGCCTTAACCTGAGCTGTCCCCTCATGATGTGCCTGGAGGGTAGCCCAGATCTCTCGAGCAGTGGTGAGATGGCTAACACGCTCAAACTCACTAGGACCTAGACCAGAAAATAAAATATTCACCGCCTTACTATTATTTTGATGCTGGGTAATTACATTTTCAGCAGTATCCGCAGCAATAGTCGTTATCGTGAAATTAGGATGAACACAAATCTCCCATATGTCCGAGCTCTGGCTCATAAGGTATGCTCGCATGCGAGTCTTCCAATAAGTGTAGCCAAAAGCTTCTAGGGATGGGATTTTACCAGAAGACGTCATGGTCACTACCTAGGTTTTAAATCGGTTAAGATATTAGAAAAACCTAACCTCGCTCTGATACCACTTGTAGGACCGAAAGTAGCGACCAGAGGGGGGGGTGAATGGGCGCCTAAAAATTTCTTGCTAAAACTATATCGAAATCCTAACACCCAACCAACTTAACCGGATAAACAATATTATTAAAATAAATTACTGATACTATAGATGTTTAGCCTAAAAATAACTGGTGTCCTAGTTAAAATGTTATTAGAGCTAAACAAAAAGAATCACTGCAGTATGTAAAATGGGTACTAGAAATATTTAATGAAGTAATATAAAAACAATAAATATCCTAATAAATTATTCAGATTGCAGTCTAAAAATAAAATACTAATTACCTGTTTAATTCAGATTAAAATTTAACAGTGAGATTAATTTTTAATTAATAACAGATAACTACGAGATTATTATTTTTCACCTAATTATAATATGGATAAATATTGATTCAACTAACCAGCTAAAATATAGGAGATTAAACAAATAAAAATAATACTAGTCAACTAACAAAAAATTAACAGATTAAAATAAAAATATTCTGATCTACCAAGCAACTAGCAGATTAACTTGCATTAAAAAGAGATTAACCGGAGACCAGAAGGAAGCACTGCCGTGGTTTGCTATGCTGCTTGCCGCCGTGGGGTCCACGCTGTCCTCCGTTAAAACAAAAGCACGTCGCCGATGCCGTGGGGCCCACACGTGGAACGGCTACCACCGAGAGCTTGCACAGCCAGCTTTACACGCCGCCGAAAACGTGACCCCGCAGCATTTGCAGATCGCTTGATCGCCGTGTCTTCCTGACGCCCTGACGTACGCCACCAGAAGGCTTCCGCCGAAGACTTCGCCACTCACAGGCGACCGGCCACAGGGTTCGCGCGCAAGCAAATAATCTCCAAGATGCTCTCGTTCTCCCCGCCCAAGGAACGTGCTGCGGCGATGAACAGTGTAGCGACGGGGACTAAAATACTGGATGAAAATCACGGTGGTGACAAAATATCGGTGATGGAAGAAATTTGGACTGTAGATTGATCTGTAGATTGATCTGGAAAATGAAAACAGTCATCTATCCCTAAGGGGATAGGTGCCTATTTATAGGCAAATCCTAATACATGAAAAGACTACTTTACCCTCGGGTAAACTGACTCTAAAATAAATTCCGAAAAATACTAAAATATTCTTAGAAAAATTAACTGACTCGAATAAAAATATTCTAAACTTAAAAACTAAATATTAATATCCTAAAAATGAATTAATGATAGATTGTCAGTTTTACGCCCAAACTGACAAAGCATCCACCGTCTTCGCACCGGGTACCCGGATTGGGCCGACCCGACCCCGCAGCTCCCTCAGCCCGGCAATCGCTCGCCGCCCGTGTACCTGAGTCAAACCCAGTCAACAGACCAGTGGATCCTCTGCCGCTCCTAGCCATGTACCCGGATTGGGCCAGCCCGACTCCGCAGCTCCTCTTCCCGGCCGTCGCTCACTGCCCGTGTACCTGAGTCACATGCGCCTCAGACTCGGCAGGTCTTCATCTCTCCCTTCCTTTGACTTCCGTTGACAATCACTCATCACATCTGGAATATCAAAACCATATTCTTCAACATGGTTTCTCATCTTTATCTCATCTTCGCGCTTCAACCATATTTGATGATAACCAGAATACACGTCGAGGAAGCTTAATAACTCTGAACCTGTGGTGGAGTCGACCAATTGATCAATTCGGGGCATGGGGTAGGGGTCACGAGGGCATGCTTTATTCAAGGATGTGAAATCAATGCACATGCGCCACTTCCCGGAAGATTTCTTTTTGACGAAGACTGGGTTGGGTAACCATTCTGTGTGAGCCACTTCTCTGATAATCCCAGCCTTCAACAATTTCTCAACTTCGTCCTTCGCCAGAACAGCTCTTTCCGCAGACATTTTTCGGAGTCCTTGCCGAACAGGTCGGGCCTTCGGGTTTACAAGCAAACTATGTTCAATGATATCACGATCGACTCCGGTGATGTCTTCGTCAGACCAAGCGAAGACATCTAAATTCTCTTCCACCACCTTTTCCAAAGAGGTTGCAACTTCTGGAGGTAAATCTTTACCAAATTGAAATGTATATTCTTTACCATCTTTAACAATAACCTTCGCTGCAATCTCTCCTTCAGGACTTGGTCTTGGGAAGGATTTCTTCGAAGCTTCGGAAGGGGCTAAAAAATTTTCTTGATTATCTTGCACATTGTTTACTTGTCTTGGATCAAGAGGGGGACCATGACCATATTCCGCTCTTCGGGCGATAGCTTGATCTCCGAAGACAGTAAGAACTCTTGCTTGCGTGGGCATCTTCATACACAAATAATTGTGATGCGCCACAGCTCCGAACTGGTTTAGCATGCCTCTTCCGAAGATGACGTTGTAAGCATATGGGGCATCTACAACATCAAAGATTACTTCCTCAGTTCGGGCCAACAAACCTTCTCCGAAGGTAACTTCCAGGCCTATTTGGCCGAGTGCATCAAGCGGAGGTCCTGCGAAACCTTGCAAAGGGCGAGCTGCTGGAAGGAGGTGCTTCCTGGAGATGCACAATTGATCGAAGGCTTGAACAAAAATAATGTCTGCCGAACTGCCTCCGTCAATCAACACTCTTCGAACTTCAGTGCCTGCAATATCAGCAGTAATAACAAGTGGGTCTGCATGTGGAAATTTAATGCCAGCTGCATCCTCCACAGAAAAAGATATTGGTACATGAGACCATTCCGGCATAGCAGCTGCAGATGATGAAGTCCCAATGTGGCCCACCTCTCTGATATAGTCTCTTTTCTGTCTTTTTGACATGCTTCCGAGGGTACCTCCTCCGAAGATGGGGAGGATTACTCTTTTCCCTCGGTCTTGCCCCTCCTCTTGCTTCGGCGGTGGCATAACATTGGCCACTGGAGGGCGTCTTGCGGCTTCGAAGTTTTCTATCTGCGCCACAGCCTGGACCGGCTCCGGGCACGCTTGAGCTGGAACTCGGTCAGTAGTACCTCGACCCGAAGTTCTTTCTAGATATTCTCCTCTCAGAGTGAGTATAGCCTTGCAAGTATCAGTTGCGTGGCTTCGGTTTTCACCATGGATGCAGCAAAAAAGGGTCTGGCCTTTGCCAGCCATTTTCCTTGGTGGCCTCCAGCCGCTGACCTTGTTCCCCGAAGGTTGTGGAGCTCTCTGTGTGAACTTTTGCGGGGGTGCAATGTTCAAGACTTCAGAACGAGGATGCTTTTTCCCCCTTCTTCGATCATGTTGAACTTCGAAGACTGGTTCTTGCGGCTGTGCCGAAGTTTTTACTTCTACTTTTACTTCCTGCAATATGGATGGAGTAGCTGCAGTTCTTCGAAGCCAACCTTCTTCCGACCTTGCATACTCCTCAAAGTATGACATCAACTGAGAAACCGAGGATATGCTTTTCCGATGAAGCTTATCCAGGAGGCCTTGATGAGTGACACCTTCCCGAGCTGCATCAACTACCAAAGATGTAGACAACCCTCGGATCTGCGACTTCGTATGAGCGAAGCGCTTAAAATATTGCCTCAAGGTCTCTCCAGGGAGCTGCTTTACCTGGAAAAGACTTACCGTCGACATTGGAGGCACGAAGGTGCCTTGAAAATTGCTTATGAACTTCTTCTTCAGCTGCCCCCATGAATTAATTGATCCTGGCTTCAAAGACCAGAACCACCTTAATGCCACTCCTTGAAGAGCTAAAGGGAAGCACTTTGCCATGGTATCTTGAACTCCTCCACTAGCTTCAATTGCTAGGGCATAAGAACAGACAAATTCTCCAGGAACTTCATCTCCGGCATACTTACAGAGCTTCGAAGTCTTAAACTTCGGGTCGAATCGAACTTTTTGCAGCTCAGGATGCAGCGGAGATTCAGTATCGAAGGAGGCGTTCTCCGGGGCTTCGGGATAGATGGGTTCGTCGTCTTCAGGCATTTCTGGAATAACCGGGATGGCTTGAGAACGAAGCCTATTCGCAGCTTCTTGCCGCCACCTCGCTACTTCAGCTTGGAGACTGGCCATTTGAGCGGCCGTATCACCAAGATTGTCTTCATCTCCTCCGGAAGGATCTTCCGGGTCTTGAGAATTGAGAGGATCAGTTCGAAGTGGGATTGAAGGTGGAAGAGGGACTCCGGTTGGTCGAAGTATAGATGGAGTCGGTGGAGGAACTCCGTATGCTCGAGGAATGGAAACCCCTTCCGGAGTTTGAGGTGGAGGAAACGTCGAAGGTCCTCCGACCTCAACCGTGTCGGATGGTGCCTCTCCGGAGATCCGAGAAGACCTCCAAACAGGATTACGAGTTGTGCTCTGCTTAGGAGGCATGATGTAAGAAGTTGGTAGAGAACGAAGTTTCTTGGACTAGGTTCCCCACGGATGGCGCCAACTGTTGGCGTAAAAGATTACGCTAACAGGTTTCTGTAGATTAGAAACTAACAAACGAAGTGTTTGCGAAGTGAACTGTTCTAAGCCTCCGAAAGGATAACAACTTAGAATAGTTCGAATGTGTGTATTGAATAACTTGTATTCAGTCCCTATTACAGGGTTAAACGGGGGGTATTTATAGGCCCAAACATTAAGGAAAAGACCTATTTACCCCTCTATTACAACCGACATAGTGGAAACTATTCGGTACCCTCAATAGGGCTAAAATGGTAAAGGACTAATCTAATGAGAAATAAGATAAGTCTTCCATCTTAGCTGGCAGAAAATATCTTAAAGAGCCTTAGTTCGAAGATATACTTCGAACCAAGGTCCTTTTTCATACTTCGAGCTTGACTCAGGACATCTCCGAAGATGCATGTTTGGGAAACCTTTGAATCCATTATCTGCTTTTGCGCTGTTGCTGCAATAACCCTGAGGATGGAATATTTTCCCCCAACACTAATCTATTGAGAAAGAAGATAAGTCTTCCATCTTAGCTGGCAGAAAAGATCTCAAAAGAGTCCATGTTCGAGGATATACTCCGAACTAAGGTCCATCTTCATACTTCGAGCTTGACTCAATGCATCTCCGAAGATGCATGTTGGAAACCTTCGAATCCATTATTTGTCTTTGTGTCGTTACTGCAATAACCCTGAGGATGTAATATTTCCCCCAACAGATACCATCTTGTAACTCCTGGATTTAATAAAACCCATACTTTATTTAAATTCCAAATAAATCAATAATCACAAGATGTTCATCACATGACAACGAATGCATGACAATCAGTCATGGTTCGCAGACCACATTATTACACAAGTGTTAATATAAAAGAAACTAAGAAAATAATAAGCTAGATGAACATCTTCTCCAGGGTCGCTTCCTTGACTAGGTCGCTACTCCAAACCATCCTCGTCATAGTACGATGTTTCTGAAGTTGGTTTTTCAACGGGTATGAGTACAAAAATACTCAACAAGCCATTGAAAAATGCAATAATAATGCAAGGTAATTACAAGGCAAGGTACTGGTTTAATGTGCGGAAAAGTACATCTTTATCTTACGACCTTTAATTTGAGTAAGGTTTAATCATACAGAATAATTAAATCATGGATGATGCAACCTCTTCTAACTTGAGGAGTATAGCCAGCCCTCCTCGCTCAATGGTCCTTACATGGCCAATCAACATGCAAAACTTCTTAAACATATGCTTATTGTGGGATGTCACATAACCCGCACTTGACCGTGGGCTTGACTTTTCGAAAAGATTTAGACTCTGATCAGAGGTGTACCACTGTACCCACAAGGCACTTATTCCCGCACACCGCAGTGTCTCAAAATGACCCAAGTCATAAGAACTAATGTCGAAACCTTTAGCATGAAGCACTCCAACCCAATGACACACACTATGGGTTTCATCGGCGCGCCAACGCACTGGGCCAACATCGTGCCCACTTTTGTGCCACATGGTACAAGTCACCCGCAGGTTCTACTTGCCCCTCTCCACATATTTTCTTGAGTTGGAACGTCCCATACTTCCAGTTTAGACTTACCCACTAGACTTGTGGTTGGTATGAAAGTGTATTGCAACGGATCCCACAGAGCGGTCCTTATAGTGCCCGGGTGTGACTAACCAATGCCCTCGCTTGCACTCAGAACCCACCATGCTAACACACTTAGCCAATTCCAAGACCAACATAATACCAGGCGTGAGAGAAATACGGGGATTATATATCAGAATCCAAGTATCTACGACTCGTTTTTAATCCTATAGCGGTAGTGTTGATACATTGGACACTTTTAATATAGTAAGTATCATGGTGACAAAGAATTCAGGCTCAATAGCATGGCTTGGGTTTGCACATCAAGGTCGGGGATCTGATATATATAATGTAAGGCTCTTTATTTGACAAATGCAAATATAACCTATGAGTTTTAGCGGTATTTAATTAAAAATTTGGTTCAATATGCTCAAAAATGGGGTTGGTGACTTTCCTTGCTCAGCAAATGATGAAGGTGGAACCTCGAGAAAATACTCGGGCTCCTCGACGAGGTCGTGTTCTTATAGGTAAGTAAAATGAGAAGAATAGACAATTAAAAACAATGGAATCAACAATACAATCATACAAATTTTATTGGATAAACAGGTAGAGACTAAAAATATAAACTTTCTGAAATTTGAATGGCCAAATTTAGAGTTAATTCAAAGAAGTTATGAGTTTTTAAAGTTTAAAGCAATTTCTAGGATTTTGTTTTAATCCCAATTAGAACCATATAAAAGTTAAGTATAAACATATGAATTTTATAGGATAAACATGAAGATAATGAAAAGACAAGTTTTCTGAAATTTAAATGGTAATTTTTAGAGTTAATTCCGATGAGTTATGAATTTTTGAGGTTTAAAATGATTTCTCCAATTTTTATTTTAATTCCAATTAATACAATACAAAATTTTCAATTTAAACATATATTTTTTTCTCGATGAACATGAAGAGTATAAAAAGATAAACTCTCTGAAATTTGAATTGTCAAATTTGGAGTTAATTTGAGGAAGTTACGATTTTTTAAAGTTTAAAACCATTTTTGGAATTTATTTTAAATCCTAATTCAGCCTCTGGTCCACAGTACGTGCGGAGGTTTTAATTGAAGATCAACAGCTGAGGGCGCTCGGTACCCTTTCTTTCAGATCGATGACTAGGATTTAATCCGAATGAGATATGATCTCAGCTGCTCCATCAAGATCGTGCAGCTGTGGTGAGATCCGACACGACATAGGGTAATTATTTGCGACGACCGACGATGGCGGTGGGCCTAGCAGCGGTGATGATGGCCAGGACGATGAGATAAAGACAAAAATGGAATCAAGGCAACGAGGAGATCACGAGGGTAACAGTGGGGTGGCTCGGGGTCGATGAGGTGAGGCCGGCGACGAGCGGGGTGGTGGTGAAGTCTCGGGTCCTCGTCGGCGATGGGGTTCCGGCAGCGAGGGACTCGAGCAGAGTGAGGGTCGAGGTTAAGGAGGTGATGACGGTCCTAAAGAGAGGGTCGACGGTGACAAAGGAGAACTCCGGCGACGGCGAGCGGTGGCTGGAGGCAGGACAGAGGGTCAGCGCAAAAACGACACTAAGGCAATTGAGGGCTGGGTTGGTCGTGGTGTGCCGAGAGGGGCTTTTATAGGGCGCCGGCGCAGAAATGACGGGTGCAATAGGGCCAACTAGGGAGATAACTCCAATTAACGCCGGAGAGCTTAACTCGGGCAATTACAATGCTTAAGAGGATTAACTCGGGGGATTACAACGAGTTGAATGATGTGCGCAATTAAGCCGAAGGGGGCCAGCGAGGGCGGATTTGTGAGTTAGGGCGGTGGCCGGGGATCTCGGGGGTGCGAGGTCGTGAGGAAGATGAAGACTAATACGGCGGGGCCACTCTCAGTGGTGGCAGAGGGGACGAGGGTGCAATGGTCGGTGCCGATAGGTGGGCCAAGGCGCACGGGGTGAGACGAGGAGTGTTTGATAGGTAGGCCAGGGCTCAGGCATGAGGCAAAGCGCACCGACAGGCGGGGTCCATTTGTTGTGGGGGAGAACGGGTTGGGCCAGCCGGAGAGAGGGAAAGGAAAGGGGGTGTCCCAATACTGTTTAAATTCATGTCTTAATAAAAATAATTGCTGAAAATAGTTTAAAAATTATGAGCTAGCAGCAAAGGTTGAAAAAATTTGTAAAAATTCTCAAAATTGTATCTTGGTCTTAGGAATGGAATATAATTTTCTCAGGTCTTGGTTTGGACTATTTCTCTAGATATTTATTTATTTGGACATTTTCAACTTTAAAGAAAAACAAAATAATCCCTTTTTCTAGAAAAGTATATTTATGAATTTTATTTTTACCTTTGGAAATTTGTGCTGTTACACCTTTGCACCACGCGAGCTGAGACTGCGTGCTCGAAGCCATCCTTTAGTCCTACCGGTGCGCCTTCGCCGGTCTGACCGGGATTCCCTCCACAACGATCTGCTCCGTGCCGTAGCACCCTTCGCCCCAAACCCCATGACGCCGGAGCCCTCGGTTCGACCGAGGCTTACTATCGGTCCGACCGGACATATCCTATCGGTCTGACCACCCAGAGCCTACTTTGCACCAGAACATCGAGGGTACCTTCGGCGACCCCCTTCGTAGGCGTCGGTCTGGCCAGGAGTCCTACTCTAGTATGATCGGCCAATAGGCTGAAGCCCTCCTTCGGGTCACTTCAGACCCCTTCGTTATTTTTCAGTAAAATTACCTACACGGCACGGTCTGACCGGCTTGACTTGGCCGGTCTGACCATCCCTTTTATTTTCCTACCCAATCGGCTTAAATTGGCCGATTTGATCTAACATTATTTATTTCGGCTAATTGAACTTTATTTCAAAATATTTGTTTGATTACTTGGTGACTCCGTTTTGGATCGTCGAACCAGCCCAAGTGCGGAGGCACATTTTTGTGTGAACAATGTGTATCAGAAGTTTCGAGGTGGGCGAGAACAAATTGGATCTGTTACGGTACCGTACTAAATTGAGAGACCGAAATACCCAGTCAGAAGTTTCACTCCAGGATCGGAAGTTCTGACGTGGGTAAAACAGATTGGATTTGTTACAACACAAATTGGTTATAACCGATTTGTGGGTTTCGAGATGTGGACGACCAGGAGTCTCAACCCTATATAAAGAGAGGAGGAGGAGGTCTTGGATAACAAGCTTAAGCATAGTTAAGACCTAGCCAGCAAAGACTCCTCACTTTCTTGATCTCAATAGTTGAGATCAAGGATTTCTTGTCTCTCACATGCGGTTCTAGCACACTGCCATGGGAGGAACTTCATCCCTATATGTGTGGATACCGTGGAGACGTTGCTTAAATAGTGACACTCGTCGACTTTATCATGTGAACAACTACGTCGTCTTCACCGATCCGATTGGCGAAGAACGGTCGGGACGAAGCGACGATAGGCTTGACGTGATTCTTTGACATCTTCTTCCGTTGCATCTAGTGTGTCTCGTGCTAGAAAGTAATAATCTATGATCTCACACTTGCATGGGTTTTAGGCTTACGATAGAAATTTTGAATTTGTCGGCTAGCGTAGCTCCCCTATACCCCAATAGGCATCCCCCAAGACACTGATATATTTAGGCAAAGAAATATCTCTTTGAGGCTATTTGCAGTGGAAAGGAAAAACAAAGTGCAACAACTATAGAGTACGCAAGCTCTGTGCTGCAAAACTTTAGCAGCATTTCTGAGTTTTCTCACTGCTTGTTATTGAATTAATCAGATGATGGTTATAACGAACCAACTAAAAACAAGGTGACATCCAGTATTCCCGTTCAACACTAGAAATTTAGATCAAACAACACAAAGACATGCTGGATGGAGTAAAAAATGTAGTGCGACAAATATCTACTCAGCACTCTAGCTGAACTACTTGCTTCAACGTGAACACAGCACGTTTCTAGCCACTTATTGAGAAGGAAAACATAATAATAACTTGAATGAGATAACACTTCAATCACCCCCTAATCCCGTTACATGATGTCAACCATTCCAATCTTACCTCGCGGTTCTTGAAATTTGATCTTGACAAGAGATTTTGTCAAGATATCAGCTAGTTGTTAATCAGATGGTACATATTCAACCACAATCTCCTTATTTTCAACACATTCTCAGATGAAGTGGTATCTAGTATCTATATGCTTACCCCTTTCATGCAGTACTGGATTTTTGCACAGCGAGATGGCATATTTATTGTCAATCTTCAAGACCCCACACTCCTTTTCTTTTCCCATCAGATCATCAATCAACCGAGCTAACCAAATGCCCTGACAAGCTGCAATAGTTGCTGCTATATACTCTTTTTAGGAGATTTTGTTTTTGGGACTGCCAAGTGATCATACTATCTCCCAATGCAAAGAAAACACCACTTGTACTCTTTTTATCATCCAAATCTCCTGCCATGTCACTGTCACAAAATTCATTGAGAGTTGGCTATGTTTTCTTCCTTTTGCCATACCAGCATCCCCAATTCAGAATTCCTACAATGTATCTTAACACATGCTTCACTGTTGTCTTATGTTCATTTGTTAGTTTCTCCATAAACCGACTCAGATATCCAACTGAATATGCCAAGTTTGGTCTAGAGTTTACCAAATATCTAAGGCTACCAATCAGACTTCTATACTCAGTAGCATCAACAAGAGGGTAATTACTCAACTTGCTAAATTTGAGGCGTGCTTCCATTGGTACTTGGCATGGATTACATGCTTCCATGCACTCTTTCTCAGTATGTTCAATGCATATGCCGACTATCAAAGAAAAAAAATACATCCGAGCTCTACTGCACCTGTAACCCGAGATAAAAGCTCAGTTTTCCAAGATCACTCGTACTAAACACACCCTGCATTTCTATACCGGCCCAAATTTTCAAAGGTAAAAATAAAATTTATAATTATACTTTTCTGAAAAAGGATTATTTTTTGTTTTTCATAAAGCTCAAAATGTCCAAATAAATAGGAATCAAGAGAAATAATCCAAACCAAGGTCTGAGAAAATTATATTATGATCTTAAGACCAAGATATATTTTTGAGAATTTTTACAAATTTTTAGAACCTTTGTAAGGAGCCCATAAATTTTAAAATAATTTCAGCAATTATTTTTATTCAAAAATACATTTCAACAGTAATGGGCCACATCCTCCCCTTTCCCCCTCTTCAGGCCGGCCCAGCCCGTTTAAGCCCTGCGTCCCTTCCTGACAAGTGGAGCCCACCTGTCCGTGTCCCTCCCTCTCACCACACGCGCGCCTGAGCCCGACCCCACCTGTTGGCGCCAACCTCCTCAGCCGCAACCACTCGCTGACCAGGCGCCTCCACCGGTCAGCGTCGACCGTTGCTGCGCCTGCGCCCGCACGCACCCACTGATAGTGGCCCCCACTGTCAGCATCGTCTTCCCCGCATCGCCACTACCCCCAAATCCCGCCGGCCGAATCCCTAAGTCCGCAATCTCCTCATCGCCGGCCCCCTTACCTTTAATTAGCGTCGGGCATTTACTCCCCGTAATCAGGCGACCATTTCCCCCTTTACTCCGACGCGTAATCACCCTAGGATTGTCGTGCACATGAAAGGAATGTGGTCGCCGGAGTATGGAAGGTATCCCTCGAGTTTCCATGTATAGGGCCTGCCATTTACACCACCGATTACCCCTATAAAACCCCCGGCCACCACCGCATTCAGCCCTCGCGTGAGATTTTGCCACCTCTCGAACAGACGCCCACACTCCCCTTTTTAGCACCACCCCTCTGCTCCACCTCCAGCCAACACTCACCGTTGCCGGTGTCCACCTTCCGCCATACCGTCGACTCCGTTGTGTCCCTCGGATCACCCCCGACCCCGGCCACCTCTCTGTCGACATCGAAGCCCACCGGAGCGTCGTCCCGCCATCGAGCTGAGGACTCTCTGCCATACCCGCACGTCGTCGGGCACCACCCGACGACCTCAGGCCCCAACATTGGTACCATCGTGCTCCCCTCATTTTCCTATTTCCATTTCTGCACTCGGTTAGGCCCCCCGGCCATCGTCGTCGCCACCCTCGACCATCGCCGGAGAAGACGACCAGCACGGGTAATTACCCGTGCCATGTCGAATTCAATCTCCACCATTTGATCAGATCCGAGCGGTCGAGATTAAAACCCGCTCGGGTTCAATTAGGGCCATCTATCCAATCGAAGGGGTACCGTGCAATCTCGTGCGCCCGATCCCACTTAAACACCCCGCCTCGCCCTCGTGCGTCCGATCACAATCCAACGGCGATCCATGATCCGGTTCACGTGCAAAGTGTGTGGGTTCATGGTGGACCTGACTCACCGTGTACCGACGGCTGTTTAAAAATTAAAATAAATTCCAGAAATTACTTTAAACTTCAAAAATTCATAACTTCTTCAAATTAACTCCAAATTTTACCATTCGAATTTAGAAAATTCATCTTTCTATTCTCTACATTCTTAGCCAACTTACATGACATGTTTGTACTGTTTGTTATCCAAATTAAAATCAAGAGGATTGTTTTAAACTTTGAAAATTCATATTTTCCCCATTTTAACTCCGAATTTCGCCATTTCAATTTCAGAGGGCCCCTCTTTTATTTTTTTTACAACCTTAGCCTATTTCATTGGAATGATTGTACTATTTATATCGTTGTGTTTAAATTTTTCGTTGTTCTCATTTTGTGTGCCATGAAGACTACGACATCGTCGGAGAACCGGAGTACTTCCCGGAAGTTCCACCATCACCCTTTGCCGAGCAAGGCAAGTCACCACACTAATTTTTAGGCATATTGAACCTAGTTTTCTTAAAATATCGCTAAAACTCATAGGTTATAAATGCATTAGTCAAATTAAAAACCTTATATTATATTTATTTAGATCCTGACCTTGAAGTGCAAATCCAAGCCATGCTATTGAGCCAAAAACTCCTATATGATAGTATTATTATTAGATAGTGAACAATGTATCGACACAACTGCTATATGATAAAAATGAGTCGTAGAAATTTGGATTCAATTATATGATCCCCGATACTCTCTCCCTTTAATTCTGTTGGTCTTGGAGTTATGGTTTAGTATGTTAGCATGGTGGGTTCTCGGTGCAAGGGAGGACATTGGTTATTTGCACCCGGGGCACTATAAGGACCGGTCTGCGGGATCTGTTGCGATACACTTCCATACTAACCACAAGTATAATTGGTAAGTCCTAACTAGAGGTATGAGACGTTCCAACTTGAGGCACCATTTGGAGATGGGTCACGTAGCACCTACGGGTGACTTGTACCGATGAGGCGCAAAAGAGGGTGCGACGTTGTCTAGTGCGCTGGCGTGCCAGCAAAACCTAGAGTGGGTATTATCGAATTGGACCATCTCATGCTAATGGTTTTGGCACGAGTTCCTGTGGTATAGGTCATCTCGTTACACTTCGGTGTGTAGGGATGAGTGTGTGCCTTGTTGGTACAGTAGTACACCTCTGATCAGAGTTTAAATCTTTTCAAAAAAATCGAGCCCACAGTCAACGGTGGGTGGCGTGACATCTCGCAGTTAGGTTACTACTATGAATGTTGCATGATGATTTCGCATGTATGGACTGTTGAGCGAGGAGGGCTGACTGTACTCCGCGAGTTAGATGATGTTGCATTGTTCATGTTTATTATTCTTTACAATTAAGCTTGACCAAATTTAATGTTGCAACTCAAAAATGTACTTTTCCGCGCATTAAACCCTTATCATTCCTTTGTTATTATCTTGCATTAATATTGCATTCTCAGTGGCTTGTTCAGAGACTGCGTACTGTGAGAAGGATGGTCTGGAGTAGCGACCCAGTCAAGGACGCGAGACTGGCAGAGATGTTCATCACATAGTTTTATTTTCATAGTTTCTTTTAATTATATACTTGTGTAATAATGTGGTCTGCAAACCACAGATGATTGCCGTATGTATGTTGTCGCATCATGAACATCTTGTTATTATTGTTTTTCTGTGAAAATTCAATAATGTCTGGATTTTATTAAATCCGAGTGTTACAAGATGGTATCAAAGCCAACTTGATTGTGGGAAGCCAGACGGACCATCTTAACACTTAGCTTTGCAAAATTTATTTCATAAAAACCTACTTCATAAAATTTTTCCCTCTCCCTTACTCTTTAAACTTGTTTTATTTGTAGATGTCTGTCCACCATGTCCACAGCTTCTACCGGGACTACGAGGGATTCATCCGGGAGCTCCGGATGATGGTGACCTTCCTCGGGTTCACTTTTGAACCTGAGTTCCATGGGGTGTACATGGAGGAGGTCGCGGGCCCTTGTGACGTCTCCGTCACAATCCACGCATCCAGAGAGCACCTCCCCTTCTTCACGGCGACACTCGGAGGTTCGACCTTCGACGTCGCTTGTCAGCGCGCCTCCTTCTAGGCCCTCACGAAGCTGAGGATGATCTACGATTATCGTCTTCGAGACTCTTCCTTCCGCCTTGTGCCGATGCGTACCTCAGGTGCCCACCGCAGCATCTACATCGGCTTCCTCTCCGACCGTGACCCTGTCATGGCCAGCACACCCATCTCCTCTAGGCCATGGATGATCTTCACACCGAGGCCATGCTCGACGCTGAGGAGCACCACGAAGCGATCGAGTTCTTTCGTCATGAGACGAAGAGCTTTATCCAGCAGAACGGTGAGCTGGAGTGCAATATCATCCAACTGTAGAAAGACATCACGGAGATGCTCCCCCTCGCCCTGAGGCGGAAGAAGTCCATCCAGGAGCCCGCCCCTCGGCCTAAGAGTGTTACCCCGCCGCTAGCACTCGTAGGACCATCAAGCTCTAGCGCCACTGCTCCGAGAACTTCACCGAGCCCAACGTCCCCCAATACACTCGTGTGTCCAAGAGTACTGAGACTGCCTTGGGCAACGAGTAGATTCCATCAGGTGATAGTTCTCGTTGATTGTTTTATGTTTGTTTGATGATTGTGGTACCCTCTACAGCGATTTGTGCTATAGAAGGGATAAAAACAAGAGCTTAGATGTAATAAACAATTTAGTACCATGTCTGATAAAATAATACATGAATCATTTTGGGGAAAATCTTCTAAGTCCCTTTTTCTTATACTTGGGAATGTTATTGTCTTAAAAAATGGCTGACAACCAGAACTCGAGTTCCAACAACAATGAGGAGGGAGCAGCCAACGGTCTGCTCGGGATCATTGTACCCAACTGGGATGCAACGGGTCAGTGCCAATCAGGGTTGATGATCGCCAATCATCCCACTCTAGCGGAAATGATGGCTAATCAGAACCAATTGATCACCGCCCTCCTAACGTAGATGCAGCAGCAGCAAGCCCAATTGTACCGTTTGCAGCAGCAGAACATGGAGCCTGCCCCTCGTCAGCAAGCCCCCCCCCCCCCCACCCGCCCCCGCACCTCAACTCTCAAAGTTTTTGCGTGTGAGGCCCCCCGTCTTTTCGAGAACTACAAACCCAATGGAGGCAGGCAATTGGCTGAGAACCATTGAAAATAAGTTGGATCTCCTCTCGTGCTCAGACCAAGAGCGAATGGCATTCGCCGCTCACCAGCTTCACGGACCCGCCGCATAACGGTGGGATAACTATTGTGAGTCTCAATCTAAGGATCACGAGGTGTCATGGGCGGAGTTCACCATTGCCTTCCGAGCCACTCACGTCCCTACCGGAGTCATCGTTGTAAAGCAGCAAGAGATCTGGGATCTGTAGCAATGGAACATGACCCTCATGGAGTATCTCCATGAGTTCAACCGGCTGGCCTGGTATGCGCCAGAGGAAGTTCGTACGAATGCCTCTCGCCAGGCCATGTTCCTTAGGGGACTAAAGGATAAGCGCTCCATCCAGCTCGTCGCAGTAGACTATGCTGACTTCCAACGATTGGTAAATAAGGCTATTCTTAAAGACCGAATAGACCAAGTTTAATCTCAAGAAGAGAAAGATGATCGCCTTCAAACATCCCTAGGTCAATGTCTAGAGGTCCCGCTTCATCCCTCCACCTCAAGCACCTCCCTACCATTCTTGTCCCGTCTACAAACCATTGTACTCTACCAGTGGCTCAAGTGTCGAGAATCCTCGCTCCGCTCCACCATCTCCATCCACCCCACCAGCACGGGCCACAAAGACCACCATGCTGAGAGACCGGGATGGCAAACCGGTCGTCTGCTTCAACTTCCAAAAGGAGGGGCACTACTCTCACTAGTGCCCTCACCCCAAGCAACCCTAAGGTACTACACCAAACCAGGCGGTTCGCACCTGAGTCAACCATATCAGTGCTGAAGAAGCCCAAGAGGCCCCCGAAGTTGTGCTCGGTATGTTCACATCAAATTTCATACCCACAGTAGTATTGTTTGACTCTAGGGCAACACATTCTTTCGTATCTGAATATTTTGTGAGAGTAAATAGCCTAGAAGTACTCCCTCTGCCCACACCCATGATGATCGCCACCCCTGGCAAGAAAACCCTAGCCAGTCTATTCAACCCAAGAATAAGGTTAGAAATCCAAGGGGTGTTATTTTGGGCTGACCCAGTCCTCTTAGATTGTAAGGGCCTAGACCTCATCCTAGGTATGGATTGGTTGATGAAGCACAAGGGGATGATAGATTGCACCAGCAAGTCCGTCACTGTGACCAGCAATGAAGAGGTCTCTATCTCCTTCAAGATGACTGCCCACGGCCTGAGAGGAGTGTCGCTTCACCAGATGACGTTGGAAGAGGTGTCTGTGGCCCGAGAATACACAGACGTCATCCCGAAGGATCTGCCAGGGATGCCAGCCAAGAGGGACATTGAGTTCAAGATTGAGCTTGTACCCAGAACCACACCCATCTCCAAGTGCCCGTATCATATGGCCGCAAATGAACTAGCTGAAGTGAAGAGCAATATTGAGGAACTTGAGCAAAAGGGATACATCCGACCGAGTACCTCACCTTAGGATGCATCAGTCATTTTTGCCATGAATAAGGAAAAAACCAAGAGGATGTGTGTGGATTATAGAGCCTTGAACGAGGTGACCATCAAGAACAAATACCCATTGCCTCGAATTGATGACCTATTCGATCAGTTGAAAGGATCTTCGGTGTTCTCCAAAATCAATCTCTGGTAAAGCTACCATCAGCTAAGAATTAGAGAAGAGGACATCCCCAAGACTGCATTCACGTCCCGTTACGGATTATACGAGTATACTGTGATGTCTTTCAGACTCACGAATTCCCCCGCAATCTTCATGAACATGATGAACAATGTTTTCACGGAGTTCTTGGACAAGTTCATTGTGGTGTTCATCGACAATATACTCCTCTATTCCAAGACCAAGGAATAACATGAAGCCCAAATCCATCTGACCCTGGGGAAGTTAAGGGAACAATAGTTGTATGCCAAGTATAGCAAGTGCGAGTTTTAGTCGTCTAAGGTGAAATTTCTCGGCCATGTCATATCTACCGGAGGAATAGAAGTGGACCCGACCACCATGGAAGTAGTTACCAATTGGTTGCAACCGACAAATGTGTCTAAGATCTGGAGTTTTCTGGGACTAGCCGGATATTACCGTAGATTCATTGAGAACTTTGCAAAGATAGCCAAGCCCATGACCAGATTGTTTCAGAAGGAAGTAAAGTTTGAATGGACTCCAGATTGTGAGGAATGCTTCCAGACCCTCAAGAGGAAGCTTGTATCGGCCCCAGTTTTGACATTGCCAGATATACGAAAGGACTTCCACGTCTACTATGATGCCCCTCGTCAAGGATTGGGGTGTGTCTTGATGCAAGACGGGAAAGTGATATCTTACGTCTCTCGTCAACTAAGGCCCCACAAGTTAAACTACCCGACTCATGACTTGGAGTTAGCAGCAGTGGTTCATGCGCTAAAGATATGGAGGCATTACCTTGTGGATAACAAGTGTGAAGTCTTCACCGACCACAAGAGTCTTAAGTACATATTCACTCAACCGGATCTGAACCTCACGCAGAGGAGATGTTTGTAACTGATCAAGGATTATGACTTAGGTATCCATTACCATCCCGGCAAGGCAAACATAGTGGCAGATGCTCTAAGTCATAAGGGATACTGTAATGTCATCATGGTACAAGATCAGGCCCCTTTGCTATACAAAGAGATGGAAAGGTCGAACTTAGGGATCACCACCAAGGACCTCGCTGCACTAGAAGCAAGGCCTATCCTTATGGACCAGATCCGTGAGACACAAAAGGAAGACCCTGATATTTAGAGATCTAGAAGAATATGAGGAGGGGTAAATCCCTAGGGTTCTCCGAAGATGAGAATGGCACCGTATGGTTCGAAAACAGGATATGTGTGCCCAACGAGCCTGGGCAGAAAGCTCTCATTCTCAAAGAAGCCCATGAGACATTGTACTCCATACATCCCGGGAGTACAAAGATGTAATAGGACCTGAAAGAGAAATATTTGTGGGTCAGCATGGAGAGAGAGATAACTGAATATGTGGCAAGGTGCGACACTTGTCAGTGAGTCAAGCCAGAGCACCAGAGACCTATCGGGTTATTGCAGCCCCTCAAGGTTCCTGAATGGAAGTGGGAAGAAGTAGGAATGGATTTCATCACGGGACTGCCCAGGACCCAAGCCAATATGATTCCATCTGGGTGATCATCGATCGATTCACCAAGGTGGCTCATTTCATTCCCGTCAAGATGACGTACAGTACCTCGAAGCTAGCTGAGCTATACATGACCCAGATCATGTGCTTACATGGGGTTCCAAAGAAGATCATGTCAGACTGAGGTAGTCAGTTCACGTCCAAGTTTTGGAATAATCTTCAGGAAGAGCTCGACACTAGGCTGAACTTTAGCACAGCTTACCATCCGCAGATCGATGGTCATGCCAAAAGGTGAACCAAGTATTGAAGGATATGCTTAGAGTATGTGCCTTAGACTTTCATGGAATGTGGGACAAGAGCTTGCCCTATGCAGAATTCTCCTAAAACAACGGCTATCAGGTCAGCCTGCAGATGTCACCGTTTGAGGCGTTATATGGACGAAAGTGCAGAACGCCACTACTCTGGGATCAGACTAGTGAGTCACAGTTATTCAGGACATATATTCTATGAGAAGCCGAAGAGAAAGTTAAGGTCATCAGGGATAGGCTAAGTCCCGACAAAAGAGTTATGTCGATAACCGATGGAGAGGCTTAGCTTTTGAAGAAGGCAATTATGTCTATCTCCGAGTCACTCCACTCTGAGGTACCTAGAGGTTTAACATGAGAGGAAAGTTAGCTCTCCACTATGTTGGACCCTTCCAGGCTGTTCGTCAGCAAGGAGAAGTAGCATACTAGTTGGAGCTACCACCATCTTTGGCAGGAGTCCATGATGTGTTTCACGTCTCTCAACTAAAGAAATGCCTTCGAGTATCCACCGAACAGGCAGACCTCCAACAGCTCAATATCCAAGAAGACCTGACCTACATCGAGAAACCGATTTAGATCCTAGAAATCAAGGAAAGGGTAACTAGGAGCAGAGTGGTACGCTTCTGTAAAGTTCAGTGGAATAACCACCCCATCGAGGAAGCCACATGGGAAAAAGAGGAAGAGCTAAAGACCCAATACCCCGAATTATTCAAGAAGCTTTCCAAATCTTGACGACGAGATTCTCTGCAAGAGGGATAGGTTTTGTAACAACCCAAATTTTCAAAGGTAAAAATAAAATTTATAATTATACTTTTCTGAAAAAGGATTATTTTTAGTTTTTCATAAAGCTGAAAATGTCCAAATAAATAGGAATCAAGAGAAATAATCCAAGCCAGGGTCTGAGAAAATTATATTATGATCATAAGACCAAGATATATTTTTGAGAATTTTTACAAAGTTTTAGAACCTTTGCAAGGAGCCCATAAATTTTAAACTAATTTCAGCAATTATTTTTATTCAAAAATACATTTCAACAGTAATGGGCCACATCCACCCCTTTCCCCTTCTTCAGGGCGGCCTAGCCCGCTTAAGCCCCGCGCCCCTTCCCGACAGGTGGAGCCCACCTGCTAGTGTCCCTCCCTCTCACCGCGCGCGCCCAAGCCTGACCCCACCTATCGGCGACAAACCCCTCAGTCGCAACCACCCGCTGACCAGGCACCCCAATCGGTCAGCGTCGACCGTTGCCGCGCCCGCGCCCGCACACACCCGCTGGTAGTGGCCCCCACTATCAGCATCGTCTTCCCCACGTTGCCACTGCCCCCAAATCTCGTTGGTCAAAACCCTAACTCCGCAATCTCCTCGTCGCTGGCCCCCTTACCTTAAATTATGGTCGGGAATTTACTCCCCATAATCAGGCGATCGATTCCTCCTTTACTTCGATGCATAATCACCCCGGGATCGTTGTACGCATGCAAGGAAGGAGGTCACCGGAGTATGGAAGGTACCCCTCGGTTTTCCATGTATACGGCTTGCCATTTACACAGCCGATTACCCCTATAAAACCCCGACCATCACCGCGTTCGGCCCTCCTGTGAGATTTGTCCTCTGCTCGAACAAAACGTCCACACTCCCCTTTTTAGTGCCACCCCCTGCTCCACTTCCAGCTAACACTCACCGTCGCTGGAGTCCACCTTCCGCCACACCGTCGATTCCGTTGTGTCCCTCGAATCACCCCCGACCCCGGCCACCTCTCTATCACCATCGAAGCCCACCGGAGCACCATCTCGCCATCGACCCAAGGCCTCTCCGCCACACCCGCACATCACCGGCCACCACCCGATGACCTCAGGCCCCCGCATCGGTACCATCGTGCTCCCCTCATTGTCCTGTTTCCATTTCTGCACTCGGTTAGGCCCCCCGGCTATCGTCGTCGTGGGAGAAGATGAATGGCACGAGTAATTACCCATGCCATGTAGGATTCAATCTCCGCCATTTGATCAGATCTAGGCGGTCGAGATTAAAACCCACTCGGGTTCAATCTAGGTCGTCGGTCCGATCAAAGGGGTACCGTGCAATCTCGTGCGTCTGATCCCACTTAAACACCCCGCCTCACCCTCACGCGTCTGATCACAATCCAACGGCGATCCGCGATGTGGCTCACGTGCATAGTGCATGGGTTCATGGTGGACCTGGCTTACTGTGTACCGGCGGCTGTTTAAAAATTAAAATAAATTCTAGAAATTAATTTAAACTTCAACAAATCATAACTTCTTCAAATTAACTCCAAATTTTACCATTCAAATTTTAGAAAATTCATCTTTTTATTCTCTACATTCTTAGCCAACTTACATGACATGTTTGTACTGTTTGTTACCCAAATTAATATCAAGAGAATTGTTTTAAACTTTGAAAATTCATACTTTCCCCATTTTAACTCCAAATTTCACAATTTCAATTTCAGAGGGACCCTCTTTTATTTTTTTTACAACCTTAGCCTATTTCATTGGAATGATTGTACTGTTTATATTGTCTTGTTTAAATTGTTTGTTGTTCTCATTTTGTGCGCCGCGAAGACTACGACGCCGTTGAAGAACCGGAGTACTTCCCAGAAGTTCCACCATCGCCCTTTGCCGAGCAAAGCATGTCACCACACTAAATGTTGATCATATTGAACCTAGTTTTCTTAAAATATGGCTAAAACTCATAGGTTATAAATGCATTAGTCGAACTAAAAGCCTTACATTATATTTATTTAGATCCCCGACTTTGAAGTGCAAACCGAAGCCATGCTATTGAGCCAAAAACTCCTTGTCACCATAATAGTATTATTATTAGATAGTGTCCAATGTATCAACACAACCGCTATAGGATAAAAACGAGTCATAGAGATTTGGATTCTATTATATGATCCCCGTTACTCTCTCATCCCTGGAATTCTATTGGTGCAAGCAAGGACATTGGTTAGTCGCACCCGGGGCACTATAAGGGCTGGTCTGCGGGATCCGTTGCAATACACTTCCATACTAACCACAAGTCTAGTGGGTAAGTCCTAACTGGAGGTATGGGACGTTCCAACTTGAGGCACCATTTGGAGATGGGTCAAGAGCACCTGCAGGTGACTTGTACCAATAAGGCGCAAAAGGAGGTGCGACATTGTCCAGTGTGCTGGCGCGCTGGCGAAACATAGAGTGGGTGTTATCGAATTAGACCATCTCATGCTAACGTTTTTGGAATGAGTTCCCGTGGTATGGGTCATCTCGTTACACTTCGGTGTGCGGGGATGAGTGTGTGCCTTGTGGGTACAGTAGTACACCTCTGATCAGAGTTTAAATCTTTTTGAAAAGCCGAGCCTACGGTCAAGGGCGGGTGGTGTGACATCTCGCGGTTAGTTTATTATTATGAGTGTTACATGATGATTTGGCATGTAAGGACTATTGAGCGAGGAGGGCTGACTATACTCCTCAAGTTAGATGATGTTGCATTGTTCATGTTTATTATTCTGTACAATTAAACTTGACCACATTAAATGCTGCAACTCAAAAATGTAATTTTCCACACTTTAAACCCTTATCATTCCTTTGTTATTATCCTCCATTACAATTGCATTCTCGGTGACTTGTTAAGTACTTTTGTACTCATACCTATTGGAAAACACTTTAGAGACTGCGTATTATGAGGAGGATGGTCAAAAGTAGTGACCTAGTCAAGGACGCAAGACTGGCAGAGATGTTCATCGCATAGTTTTATTTTCATAGTTTCTTTTAATTTTATACTTGTGTAATAATGTGGTCTGCGAACCACGGATGATTGCCGTATGTACATTGTTGCATGATGAATATCTTGTTATTATTGTTTTTCTGTGGAAATTCAATAATGTCTGGATTTTATTAAATCCGGGCGCCTCACAATTTCTTTCTTGAATCCCATCATTTATTCACTACTTGACCAACTAATCACTAAATCATCAACATACACGCCCACAATCAAGACTCCCTTTTTGTTAACTCTTTTGTATACTGCATGTTCAGATGAATTTCTCACAAATCCCATATCAATCAACGTTGCATCCAGTTTGGTATTCCAGGCTTTGGGAGCATGCCAAAGACCATATAATGTTTTTTGCAGCCTTAGTACTTTATGATCCTCTCCAGCAACTTCAAACCCTTGTGGTTGGCTTACATATACTTCTTCCTCTAGAATTCCATTCAAGAAGGTATGCTTTACATCCATATGATGTACTTCCCAACAATCATGAGCAGATAAAGCTAGCAGTAGTCTCACTGTTTCAATTATTGCAACCTGTGCAAAGACTTACTCAAAATCTACACCTTGTTGCTCTATATAGCCCTTGGCTACTAACCTGGCTTTGTGTTTCACAATCTATCCTCCAGGATTTTTTTTTTCAGCTTGTACACCCATTTCAACCCATTGGGTTTATGACCAGTAGGGAGATCAACAAGACTCAAGGACAGATTTTCTTTAATTGAATTTAGTTCCTCAATCATAGCTCTTCTCCAGCACTTATGAACTTCTTCTACAAAGAACTCAATAGGTTCTTCTTCAGCAAGGAGACACAACCCTGCATACTTGTAATCAAGTACAGGTTCAGTCTTGTCATTTATGTGGATAGCATACGATACTTCCGAGGAGCTTCATCAGTGTGACAAACTTCAATTGCTGAGTAGAAACACTCTCTGGTGTGTTATAATTTACTGGTTCTAAGTCTTGCATGCTTCATATTGGCCTCCAGTACTCTGGACCGACACTTCTTCAGGATGAAAAGTGTATGAAACAGTGAAAATATCCTCAAATTCACCTCCATCTCCAGCACTTATGTTATGTGACTAGTCCCATTTAGCATTCTCATCAAACACCACATCCTTTGATACATGAGCTTTGTTCCCAACTGAATCAAACATTTTGTATGCTTTGCACCTTTCATCATAACCTACAAACACCATAGGTTTACTCCTGTCATCCAGCTTTGACAAATAAGGTTTCACAGTCTTCACGTATGCAAGACACCCGAATGTGCGAAAGTAATGAACATTTGGTCGCCTCCCATACCATGCTTCATAAGGGGTCTTATCCATGAGTGCACGCATGGTTGCACGGTTCAGAATGTGCACTGCAGTCACCACTACTTCATCCCAAAACTTTCCTGGCATGTCTTCGGTCTTTAGTAGACTCCTTGCCATGGCTACCACCGTTTGATTACGATGCTATACCATGCCGTTCTGTTGTGGTGAATATGGAGCAGTGAGGTGCCTTCGTATACCACGTGCAACACAGTACTCACAAAGTTCAACCGAGGTAAATTCACTCCCCGGTCTGTGTGTAATACACGTAGCTTGCGCCCACACTCAGTCTCCACTCGTGCCTGAAACTTCTTTATAGTAGTAGGTGCTTGGTCTTTAGTTCCAACAATTAAACTCACATGAATCTGCTCATATCATCCACGAACAATAGGAAATGACTTTTACCTCCAAATGTTGCTGGTGTAATTGGTCCACAGAGATCACCATGAACCAACTCTAGAGGATCTTGAGCTCTAAACTTGGCTTCAGCTGGAAAATGGGTGCGACGCTACTTGGCAATCACACAACTATCACAAATGCAATTAACTTGATCAACGACAGACATGTTGAGCACCCTCTCTTGTTGTGCAAGCCGCCGGAGATAACCAAAATTCAAATGGCCATATCGTGCAAGCCACACCCACGGAGCTTTAGTGCACACGACTGACAAACACACTAGTCGTGCAACCTGAAGATCAAGGAGATATGAATGAGACCCTGACCTCGCCACCTTTGCCACTAGTGCTTGAGATCTGTCATGAATTGTTAGCACCCAATCATCAATGTGAATAACACAACCATTTTCATCCAATTGTCCGATACTTATCAGATTACTCTTCAGCTTCAGAATGTAATATACACTAGACAATACTCGATGTGCACCATTGTAGCATTCTTGCGTGACATATCCAAGCAAACAAATGTCTATAACAGCACCATAAACTGAAGCGAACAAGCCCACAAACATTTTCGTCGAGTTTAGTAAAGAAGCCTTTACACCCTAACATGTGATTGCTAGCCCCTATGTCAATATACCATCTATCCAATGACAATTCTTCATTGCTGCCTGTTGGGGGAAAATATTCCATCCTCAGGGTTATTGCAGTAACAACACAAAGACAGATAATGGATTCGAAGGTTTCCAACATGCATCTTCGGAGATGCATTGAGTCAAGCTCGAAGTATGAAGATGGACCTTAGTTCGGAGTATATCCTCGAACATGGACTCTTTTGAGATCTTTTCTGCCAGCTAAGATGAAAGACTTATCTTCTTTCTCATTAGATTAGTCTTTTCCATTTTAGCCCTATTAAGGGTACCGAATAGTTTCCACTATGTCGGTTGTAATAGAGGGGTAAATAGGTCTTTTCCTTAATATTTGAGCCTATAAATACCCCCCGTTTTACCCTGTAATAGGGACCGAATACAAGTTATTCAATACACACTTTCGAACTATTCTAAGTTATTATCCTTTCGGAGGCTTAGAACAGTTCATTTCGCAAACACTTCGTTTGTTAGTTTCTAGTCTTCAGAAACCTGTTAGCGTAATCTTTTACGCCAACAGTTGGCGCCGTCCGTGGGGAACCTAGTCCAAGAAACTTCGTTCTCTACCAATTTCTTACACCATGCCTCCTAAGCGGAGCGCAACTCGTAATCCTGTTCGGAGGTCCCCTCGGACCTCCGGAGAGACACCTCCCGACGCTGTTGAGGTCGGAGGACCTTCGACGTTTCCTCCACCTCAAACTCCGGAAGGAATTCCCATTCCTCGAGCACACGGAGTTCCTCCGCCAAGTCCATCTATACTTCGGCCACCCAGAGTTCCTCTTCCACCTCAGGTTCCACTTCGAACTGATCCTTACAGTTCTCAAGACCCGGAAGATCCTTCCGGAGGAGATGAAGACAATCTTGGTGATATGGCCACTCAAATGGCCAGTCTCCAAGCCGAAGTAGCAAGATGGCGGCAAGAAGCTGCAAATAGGCTTCGTTCTCAAGCCATCCCAGTTATTCCAGAAGTGCCTGAAGACGACGAACCCGTCTATCCCGAAGCACCGGAGAACGCCTCTTTTGATACCGAATCTCCGAAGTTTAAGACTTCGAAGCTTTGCAAGTATGCCGGAGAAGAGGATCCTAGAGAGTTTGTCCGTTCTTATGCTCTAGCAATTGAAGCCAGTGGAGGAGTTCGGGACACCATGGCAAAATGCTTTCCTTTAGCTCTTCAAGGAGTGGCATTGAGGTGGTTTTGGTCCTTGAAGCCAGGATCAATTAATTCATGGGGGCAGCTGAAGAAGAAGTTTGTAAGCAATTTTCAAGGCACCTTCGTGCCTCCAATGTCGACGGGAAGTCTTTTCCAGG
This sequence comes from Zizania palustris, assembly GCA_019279435.1. Lineage (NCBI taxonomy): Eukaryota > Viridiplantae > Streptophyta > Magnoliopsida > Poales > Poaceae > Zizania > Zizania palustris. Next base: position 850,325 of record JAAALK010000287.1, read on the forward strand.
TGAAGCAACTCCCTGGAGAGACATTGAGGCAATATTTCAAGCGCTTCGCTCATACGAAGTCGCAGATCCGAGGGTTGACTACATCTTCGGTAGTTGACGCAGCTCGGGAAGGTGTCATTCATCAAGGGCTCCTTGATAAACTTCACCGGAAAAGCATATCTTCTATTTCTCAGTTGATGTCATACTTTGAAGAATATGCGAGGTCGGAAGAAGGTTGGCTTCGAAGAACTACAGCTACTCCATCCGTACTGCAGGAAGTAAAAGTGGAAGTAAAAACTTCGGCACGGCCGCGAGAACCAGTCTTCGAAGTTCAGCATGATAGAAGAAGGGGGCAAAAGCATCCCCGTTCGGAAGTCCTGAACATTGCACCCCCATAAAAGTTCACCCAGAGAGCTCCACAACCTTCGGGAAACAAGGTCAGCGGCTGGAGGCCGCCAGGGAAAACGGCTGGCAAAGGCCAGACCCTTTTCTGCTGTATTCATGGTGAAAACCGAAGCCACGCAACTGATACTTGCAAGGCTATACTTACTCTGAGAGGAGAGTATCTAGAAAGAACTTAGGGTCGAGGTACTACTGACCGAGTTCCAACTGAAGTGCGCCCGGAGCCTGTCCAAGCTGTGGCGCGGATAGAAACTTTCGAAGCTGCAAGACGCCCTCCGGTGGTCAATATTATGCCACCTACGAAGCAAGAAGAAGGGCAAGACCGAGGAAAAAGAGTAGTTCTCCCCATCTCTGGAGGAGGTACTCTTGGAAGCATGTCAAAAAGGCAGAGAAGAGAGTATGTCAGAGAAGTGGGCCACATTGGAACTTCGTCATCTACAGCTGCTATGCCAGAATGGTCCCATGTGCCAATATCTTTTTCGGTAGAGGATGCAGATGGCATTAAATTTCCACATGCAGATCCACTTGTCATTACTGCTGATATCGCAGGAACTGAGGTTCGAAGAGTGTTAATTGACGGAGGCAGTTCGGCAGACATTATTTTTGTTCAAGCCTTCGATCAATTGTGCATCTCCAGAAAACACCTTCTTCCAGCGGCTCGTCCTTTGCAAGGCTTCGCAGGACCTCCGCTCGATGCACTTGGCCAAATTGGCCTGGAAGTTACCTTCGGAGAAGGATTGTTAGCCAGAACAGAGGAAGTAATTTTCGACGTTGTAGATGCTCCATATGCCTACAACGTCATCTTCGGAAGAGGCATGTTAAACAAGTTCGGAGCTGTGGCACATCACAATTATTTGTGTATGAAGATGCCCACGCAAGCAGGAGTTCTTACTGTCTTCGGAGATCAAGCTACTGCCCGAAGAGCGGAATATGGTCACAGCCCCCCCCTTGATCCAAGACAAGTGAATAATGTGCAAGATAATCAAGAAAATTTTTCAGCTCCTTCTGAATCTTCGAAGAAATCCTTCCCAAGACCAAGTCCTGAAGGAGAGATCGCAACGAAGATTGTTGTTAAAGATGGTAAAGAATATGCATTTCAATTTGGTAAAGATTTACCTCCAGAAGTTGCTACCTCTTTGGAAAAAGTGGTGAAAGAGAATTTAGATGTCTTTGCTTGGTCTGACGAAGACATCACCGGAGTCGATCAGGATATCATTGAACATAGTTACTTGTAAACCCGAAGGCCCGGCCTGTTCGGCAAGGACTCCGAAAAATGTCTGCAGAAAGAGCTGTTCTGGCGAAAGACGAAGTTGAAAAACTGTTGAAGGCTGGGATTATCAGAGAAGTGGCTCACACAGAATGGTTAGCCAACCCAGTCTCCGTCAAGAAAAAATCCTCCGAAAAGTGGCGCATGTGCATTGATTTCAAATCCTTGAATAAAGCATGCCCACGTGACCCCTACCCCATGCCCCAAATTGATCAATTGGTCGACTCCACTGCAGGTTCGGAGTTATTAAGCTTCCTTGATGCATACTCCGGTTATCATCAAATATGGTTGAAACACGAAGATGAGATCAAGACAAGCTTCGTAACTCCCTCGGGAGTCTTTTGTTATGTAAGAATGCCTTTTGGCTTAAGAAATGCAAGGGATACTTTTTCAAGGCTAGTTGCTAAGGCTCTAGGTCATCAATTAGGTCGCAATGTGGAGGCCTATATGGATGATATTGTAATAAAGAGTGCTTTAAAGCACCAACATAGCCTAGACTTAGCTGAAACATTTAATAGCCTTCGGGCATGTGAGATCCGTCTTAACCCCGAGAAATGTATCTTCGGAGCTAAGGCTGGAAAGTTATTAGAGTATTTAGTTTCAAGCAGAGGGATTGAAGCTAGCCCTACTCAGATAACTGCACTACAGAAGATGGCTCCTCCAGAAAATTTAAAGCAAGTGCAAAAGCTGACTGGTCATTTGGCAGCACTTAGCAGGTTTTTGGCAAGGTCTGCGGAGAGAAGTTTGCCTATTTTCAAAGCATTGAAAGGGTCCGAAGATTTTGCATGGACACCGGAGTGTCAGAAAAGCTTCGAAGATATTAAAGAGTATCTCAGTAATCTTGCTACACTCATGGTGCCTACTGCGGACGAAACCCTACTTCTTTACCTTGCAGCTACAGGTTTTGCTGTCAGTGCAGTCCCCGTCAGAGAAATGGATTTCAATGGGAAGTTGGTACAAAATCCAATTTATTTTGTGTCCGAAGCATTATCAGGAGCGAAGACAAGGTACTCCGAACTCGAAAAGTTCGTTTATGCTCTGATAATGGCTTCGAGGAAATTGAGACATTATTTCTTGGCTCATAATGTAATTGTACCAACTTCGTATCCCTTGGGAGATATGCTCCGAAGTAAAGACACCCTTCGGCATATCCTTTCTGGCAAGGACAACAATCAAATCGCAAGTCTTAGCAGATTTTGTAGCAGAATGGACTCCCCCTGCAATCTTGACTCCGGAGAAGTCAAGTGAAGGAATTTGGACTGTTTTTTCTGATGGAGCTTTCCAAGCATCTGGAGCAGGTGTTGGAGCAGTTTTGATTTCGCCTTCAGGGCAAAGAGCAATGTACTCCGCAAGACTCAACTTTAAGTCTACCAATAATATAGCGGAGTATGAAGGGATTTTATTGGGACTTTGAAAAGCACGTGCTCTAGGGGCTACAAGAATTCTTATAAAGACAGATTCTCAAATAGTAGCAGGGCACGTAGATAAAAGCTTTCAAGTTCGGCATCCACAGCTTGCAAAATACTTAGAAGAAATCCGTAAGATCGAAGCACAATTCAAGGGTATTTCAATTCAAAGTATACCGAGAACAGAAAATGTGCAAGCGGACATCTTAGCAAAAGCTGCAGCCGGAGCTATGGATATACCAGAAGAAGCTTTTTATGAGGAGCTCAGTACACCTTCGGTGCCACAAATTCCCTCCGCAGAGATTCTTTGCATTCCAAGTGCATATTGGAGAAATTTGATCATGGAACTTTTGCAAGGAGGAGTAAATTCATTTGAAGAGCCACAGTTTTCAAGATTGAAACTCAGGGCTAGAAATTATCAAATAATCAATGGTATTTTATACAAGGCCGGAGTATGTTCCCCTTTACTCCGATGTATATCTCAAGCCGAAGGTCAAGAAATTCTTCGAGAAATCCATGAAGGACTTTGCGGCTGCCATTTGGCCCCTCGAGCTTTGGCAGGAAAAACACTTCACCAGGGGCTTTATTGGCCTACAATAACAGCTGATGCGGAGAGCTTGGTCCGCACTTGTCAAGGATGTCAGTGGATGGGTCGACGGAGTCATCGCCCACCAACAACTCTTCAAGTTATTGCTCCGGTATGGCCTATGGCCAGATGGGGTATGAATTTAATTGGTCCCTTTCCAGCAGCTAAGGGAAATTTAAAGTTCGCAGTGGTAGCTATTGAATATTTTTCTAAGTGGGTGGAAGCAGAGCCCTTAACAGCTATTACTTCGAATAATGTACAGAAATTCTTTTGGAAAAGTATTATTTGTTGGTTCGGAGTGCCTAGACAACTCACAGTTGATAATGGAACACAGTTCGATGCAGAACCTTTCAGAAAGTTTTGCGAAGATCTAGGCATTCAGTTATGTTTTGCTGCAGTGAGGCATCCTCAGTCTAATGGAGCTGTAGAAAGAGCCAATGGAAATATTTTGTCAGTGCTAAATCGAAGGATAGTAGGATTAGCAAAAGGACTGTGGACTAAGGAACTTCCGAAGATTTTGTGGTCCATTCGGACTACGCAAACAAGGTCCACAGGTTTTACTCCATTCAGATTGCTATTCGGAGATGAAGCTATGACTCCAACAGAGCTCAAAGGAGGATCACTTCGCAGCACCAAACCGGAGACTGAAGGAGAAAGACAAGCTTTGCTAGATTTAACGGAAGAGACAAGACTTCGAGCTGTGGCTAATTTATCAAAGTATCACCAGCAGACGAAGGCTTGGTTTGACCCGAAGGTTAAGATCAATGAGCTTAGATCGGGTCATCTCGTTTTGCGAAGTATTATAGCGTCAGGAAAATTAGGAAATAAATGGGAAGGTTCGTACCTAATTGTTCGTTCAGGACGTCCTGGCTCTTTTAAACTAGATAATTTAGAAGGTGAAGAGTTAGCGCATACTTGGCATGCGGAGCACCTAAAGCGATACTTCGCATAAGGGCTCCTTGTAAATCACTTGTAATCATCTTCTGAATTAATAAAGCATATGGTTCAGATAGTGCCTTCCCCTCATAAACTTCCAGCTTCCGAGTGGACGCACTGGAACCGCGGAGTTGACCGAGAGGGAAGTGTCATAAAGCTGAATCATATTTTCGGACTTCAAACCATTGGTTCGAAGTTTCCGACGTGGGGGCTGACATAATCCGGAGTCCAAGCCACCGGCTTGTAGGCATCCGTAAAAGAGCACAAAACCACATCATACGGAGTCCAAGCCATCGGCTGGTAGACATCCGTAAAAAGAGTCGAAGGTGACCAAAATATGCGGAGCCCAAGCCACTGGCTTGTAGGTATCCGTAAAAAGAGTCGAAGGCGACCAAAATATGCGGAGCCCAAGTCATTGGCTTGTAGGTATCCGTAAAAAGAGTCCAAAGAGACCACTGCGAACTCCGAACCACTAGTTTGACAGAATTCACAAAAAAGAGCCGAAGGTGGCCAAAACAAAACAGAGTTTGAGCCATGAGCTTCGAATGTCTGTTAACATAGTCCAAAGTGACAAATTATCTAAGACACTAAAGTGTTCGGAAAGTTATCTCAAGTGATTTCTTTCAAAAACAAAGGGTACTAAGTTGCCATTCTTCAGACTACAAATAGTCGAAGACATTTTATAAGATTTTAAAAGATCTTTAAATTACAGAGGGGCTCCGAACTCCCAAAATTGTACTCCGAAGTTTTTCTTTGTGCCTAACCATCTTTGAATACAATTTGAAGTTGCTTACGCCCAAAGAGGGGCTAATAAATAGGGAGACAATTTTAATCGATATTTATTATTCAAATGAATATGATTACAGTTTACATCATGAAAAGTTGGTATCTATACCAAGAAGGAATCGAAGACCTCTTCGATCTCTAGATCTAGGGTTGGAACGACTAGTTCTAGTGCCGGGAGTTCTAACAACTTTACGTTTAACTCTTTTGCCTCCCTTCGAAGCTCCAAAGTCTTTTTGTTCTTGTTGAAGCTCGGCCCAAGTTCGAAGCCGTTCGGGGCTCCTTTCCCAGCTTCCAAGTTCTTCAGATTTTTTACTTCGAGCTTCATCTTCGTCTTCAGACCATATAACGTCTTCAGAAGATGAAGTTTCCAAGTTAACCTCTTTTTCTTCCTCTTTAATATAAGATAGTATATCTTTGCTTACTTCGGGCATAATTGCACCGGAGATGTCTCGAGGAACTAAAAATCGAGGGCGTTTGTAAACTTTTAAAAGATCAAAGGTAGCCCATAATGAGCGAAGTTCGTCGTTAATGTCTAACACTTCGACATCTTCCATATGAGGCAAAGCCTAAAAACATGATAAACAAATTTTCATTCATAAATGTACATAAGCGTAAAGCTTTACATAGTCAAAGATCCTAAGACATATCTAAACCTGCGCGTTCGGAGGAGGCTGACTGCTCGAAGCTTGGGTCCGAGCTTGCTTCTGGCGCTGTCCTTCGTCAATCCAGGCCTTGATCGCAGAGCGACCTTCGGCTCTCCATGAAGTTTGGAAGGCTTGCCAGGCAGCAGCCACGCCTTCGGAAGGAGTGAGAAGCTGATCGTCGTCGAAGGTAATGGGGCCCTCTCCTGCGCTCGGAGCTATTGATCGACCCAGATCCTCATAGTAACGAAGTAGGCCAACAGCAGCCACTTGTCCGGAGAGTTCTCCATAACGAATGCCTGCTGTCTTCATTTGCTTCGCCACTCCTTGAATCCTTTTCAACCGGCGCAGAAGAGTGATGTTGTAATCAGAAGGAAGCATCCCGGTAGTACCGAAGTACTCCAGAACGCCTAGCAATTGATCCATAACCTCTGCAGCTACCTTCTCGGATTTCAGCTTATCTTCGATTAGCGCCTCCTTCACCGAAGTTAGCTCTTCTACTACTCCGGAGAGCCTAGCCACTTCCGTAGTTAAGGAATTTTTATGATTCAGTAGCTGGCTAGCTTCCTCTCGGAGCCTGACAAGCTCGGTCCCCGCAGTAGCGTGCTCCGCCCGCATCTTTTCAACTTCTGCTCGAAGCACTATTCTTTCTGCTTCAAGCTCTTTGTTCGCAGCCTCCAAGCCTTGTCTGGCCCTGCGCTCCGTTGACACCATGCTGTCCATATGAGTCACTCGGCCTTCGGAGATAGTGAGATTCCGTTGAAGAGTTGCGTTTTCCTCTCGAAGGCGAGCGATTTCTCGTTCATTTGATATATTCGCAGCTCGGGCCAAGACTATTTGCTGCGAAAAGAAAAAACCAAGGTAAGAAATTATTTGTATGGAAATTTGATGTTATTTCACAGATGCTTCGTACCTGGTAGGTTGCACGTTCCATGGCAGCATTAAGCTTCGAGCTCTCCGCCTCACTCAGGATGGCCACCAACTCCGTCTCCCCAACTTCGCGACTATCTCGATCCAAAGGTTCGAGTAAAGTCCGAAGCCCAGTTCTTCGCTCTAGGAAAGGAGCTAGAAGGGGGAGCATGCTTAAAGCTTGTTGGTCATCTTCGTGTGACGAAGGCCCGGAGTATTGAGCTGTAGTCTTCGGAGCCCCCGGAGACTGGCCCCCTTCGGTAGATTGGCTCTCGTCTGTTGACTCATACGGAGTTGATCCGGAGCTCGCAGCAGAGAGGGAGTCCATCTTTCCTTTGCCTTTTCCAGGCCCCATCTGAGTGGCTCCTGGGATTGGCTCCGAAGTTGTCGAAGGTCCAGGGAATGTATCTTCCGGATGGACCTCTTCTATGGAAGTGGACTCTGTAAAAACAAAAGTATTATACATCGTATAAATACACAAAATAAATATAAAAGAATTATTCGAAGTTTACCTTCGACATTTTGACGGCGGGTGAGCATCGGACTACTTGGCGGATCGAAGGCGAGATCTTCGTCCGAATCAAGCGTCAAGTCTTCGACTGCCGGAGCGTTCTCCTGAACAGTCGTTGTTGCTTCATCCGGAATCGAAGCTGCAGGGACTTTGATTCCACTTTCATCCGTAGGAGCTTCGTCCTGAAGTAAATCCTCTTGAGCGGCCGGAGTCCTCGTTTGCTCAAGGTTGACTTGAGACTCCGGCATGCTCGCAGCATCTTCAATATGCGTATCTAGTTGATCTGCATCTTCATCAATCAACCTCACAAGTAACCTGTCTTCGTCCTCTTGAGAATCGGAGATTGAAGCTCTTGGACTCGAAGGTGCAGGGTTTTTTGGCTTTCGAGCCACCTTTTTGACCGGAGTCTTGGCGGAGCTCGAAGTTCCTGCTTCAGCTTTCCTCTTATTGGGCCCTTTTTCCGAAGGCACCCAATGCACCAAAGGAGGTGGAACCACTTCAAGCAGCCCCCATACTCGGTTGGATCTCTCCCAACTACCAACCAATTTGACTCTCCATTCTTTTTCAGTCGGAGTTGGGACGCCCAAAATCTTCTCTGAAGCTCGTACGATCTGCTCCAAAGTTATAGGGGCTGAAGAGGCTGAAAAACAAGTTAAGTTAGTTGCTCCTTCGAATGAATATGCATAATATATGTTGTTTTCGAAGTTACCTGCAGGGCTCGAAGTCGAAGTAATCTTGCGAAGACCGCCTTCCGAGTCCTCTTCGAAAGTGATTGGTCAGTTGGCCATCAATGGAGGGATTTGGAGCCCGAGGAACTCTTCAGCTAAGTCTCGCATGCTTAACCTTCGACTGATCTTTTGAAGCAAGCTGAGGCGAGCTTAGCTGGCCCGGATCCGGGTGCACAAGAGCTTCCTTTCGGAAGTTGATATCTTGAAGAGATCCAGCTAGGCGATTGCTCGCCCCAACTTCGGCGTAAAACCACTTCAGGATCCAATCGGTGTACCATCTTGCATTGATGGCCTTAGCAGGAAACCGAAGGGTGTATTCATCCCGAAGTCTGAAATTGATGCTTCCGAAGGCCACCACCAACTTTTCACCTCCGGAGCCTACGAAGGTCTTTGGCTGGCACGAAGCTCTGTGCAGTGCTGTGAAGATCTCTGCCCTCCCTTCACAACCTTCGGCTCGCAATGCCCATTCGAAGATGGCGAGACGAGCTACTGCATTCGGAGAAAGTTGGGGGAGAGTGACGTGGAACAAATCCAATACCTCAGCCAAGAAATCCACTGCCAGAAGACCTAAGCCAGCTTCGAAGAAGGCTTCATAGACGACCACTTCTCCGGGTCTTGGTGACGGGATAACTTCCTTTCCAGGTTTCGGATCATAACTCCCGAACTAATTTTTCCCTCTACTGCGGCCGCCAGTGATTCTCTTTTGCAGGTTGAAGGCCCCAGTTGGAAGGATTGATCCATGTATTTTGTTGATGTCGGGAAGAGGCCTTGATCGCTAACATTTTGGGGATTTCCTCCTCCCGCCGCCATGGTTGTCGCTGCGGATGTTGGAGCTGCCGTCGCCAATGACGCAGCCGCTGCTGCAGCAGCCTGCTGATGAGCCAAGGCTGAAGGTGCTCCAGAACCTTTGGTTTTCGCCATTGAAACTAATGGGTTGCTTTGGAGGAAGAATGGAGGCTAGGGCTCAAAGAATGGATTGTTTGCAAGAAAGCGGTGGAAAGGTACTCAGGAAAGGTCTAGGCTCTTTATTTATAGCCCAGACTTTACATTTTTTTTACCGTTTGTCCATGCCGTTTCACATTCTTGCCCGTTACTTTTTTCCGAAATTAACGCATTGCGTAACTTCCGTTAGAAGAAAGAAGCCAACGGCTATTTCTTCTAAGTCTAAAAAGGCTTTCGAGTTTCCTGAGTTAGTTCTAAGATGGTTCGAAAGTAATTGTCTTAAAACTGATTCGAAGTTTTATATCTTCATACATTTCGGAGATAAATTAAAATCTAATAACCCCTACGCATGGTTATTTTTTCTTCCATATACTGCTCTCCTAACATTACAGGTTTAACGGAGAAGCGTATTCGAGGGGCTACTGTTGGGGGAAAATATTCCATCCTCAGGGTTATTGCAGTAACAACACAAAGACAGATAATGGATTCGAAGGTTTCCAACATGCATCTTCGGAGATGCATTGAGTCAAGCTCGAAGTATGAAGATGGACCTTAGTTCGGAGTATATCCTCAAACATGGACTCTTTTGAGATCTTTTCTGCCAGCTAAGATGGAAGACTTATCTTCTTTCTCATTAGATTAGTCTTTACCATTTTAGCCCTATTAAGGGGGTACCGAATAGTTTCCACTATGTCGGTTGTAATAGAGGGGTAAATAGGTCTTTTCCTTAATATTTGAGCCTATAAATACCCCCCGTTTTACCCTGTAATAGGGACCGAATACAAGTTATTCAATACACACTTTCGAACTATTCTAAGTTATTATCCTTTTGGAGGCTTAGAACAGCTCATTTCGCAAACACTTCGTTTGTTAGTTTCTAGTCTTCAGAAACCTGTCAGCGTAATCTTTTACGCCAACACTGCCAATGTGCAGTTGTGCATTGGGTTCTTCCAGAAACATACCTCTAGTTGTGGTCTCTGCTATTGCATCTGCTAGAAGCATGACTGGTTCCTCCTAGTCTGTAGCAACACGGGCATGTTCCTTCCTCTCACGTTGTGGCCTTCGACATTGCTTAGCATAGTGACTGTAATTGTCACAGTTATAGCACTTAACAATAGACTTGTCATGCAGCGTCTTTGTTGTCGACACACTAGACTTGTCCGAGCCACCAGATCTTGTTCATCCTTGTACACCTTTTTTCCCTCGTCCATTTTTCTTGGCAGAATCTGAAGGTGATCCCGCCGGTTTGGAGCCAGACGAAGCATCATCCTTTGCCTTCTTTATATGCATACGTGTTGTCCACTCTTCCTCAGTGAGAAACAAGATTTCACCCTTTCTTTCACTGCCTAACCCTCAATATCGATGCTCGACCATACTGAGGCGCCCAACCAACTCTTCAATCGGCATGTTCTTTAGATCAAGCATTTGCTCAATGGACATCGAAACATGCCTGTACAAGGGTGGAACAACACGCAACATTTTCTTTAACATTTGTTCATCTGAAATTGTACCTCCAACATCTCGAATGTCGATGACCAGTGCGTGTAGACGAAGTGAGAATTCCTCGGCAGTCTCCCCTTCCTTGAATGTGATGGACTCGTATTCAGATCGTAGCGTTTTCTCACACGCCTTGCGCCTCACGAACTCCATCTACTCCAACTCGCATCACCTTGATTTCATCCCACACATCCTTCGTCGTGTCCTTCTTGGATAGAGGTCGAAGCATTTCCTTCGGGATAGCTTGAAGCAGCACCGTAAGCACCTGCCGATCCTCTCGGTACTCAGACTTCCCAAGATCAATGGTGCCCCGCAGGCCTTGAGCCTGCAGATTCACCCGCATCAACATCGCCCAATCACTGTAGTCCGTCCGGGTTAACGTGGGATAGCGCAGCTGCACCGCCGAATCTTTCGGCATCTGCTGTACCATCGTTGGTTGCAATCTGGAGTCCGCCGCACTCTCGGTAACACTACGAGCTCCCAGATCACCACCACTCAAGCGCTTGGCCGGTGGTGTATAGCGACCTAAATCAACGGAAGACATAGCCTAGAACAATGATGAACCGCTCTGATACCACTTGATAGATTTGGGCAATGAAATATCTCTTTGAGGCAATTTGCAGTGGAAAGGAAAAACAAAGAGCAACAATCAGAGAGTACGCAAGCTCTGTGCTACAAAACTTTAGCAGCATTTCCGAGTTTTCTCACTGCTTGTTATTCAAGTAATCAGATGATGGTTGTAACGAACCAGCTAAAAACAAGCTGAGATCTGGTATTCTCGTTCAACACTAGAAATTCAGATCAAACAACACACATATGCAGTAAAAAACGTTCTGCGAGCATGAACTCTCAAACTGAAATCTAAAATTAGACTCAAATACCTAAATCCAATACCTTAGATTGCACTACAAAAAAACAGTAAATTTTCGTCGGTTTTTTTAATTTTCGTCGGCATTTTTAAAAACTGACGGAAGTTAAGTAACTTCCGTCGGCCTGCAAGCGCCGACGAAAGTTAACTTAACTTCCGTCGGCTTTTAATGTAGCCGACGAAAGTTAAGTAACTTACGTCGGCCTGCACTACTGGCTGACGAAAGTTAACTTATTGCGTTAAGGGCACAACCGACGCCACCCATAGCTGAATCGTGCGCATGCCCTAATTTCACCCCCAAATTGAGCTGCCGCCGCCGCCATGCATCTCCCTGCCTGCATCCCCGCCCGTGCTTCACAGCCGACGCCCCACCGCGACCCCTGGCACGACGCTGAATCCTGGCGGAGGCGTTCGACTGCGTGGAGTCCCTCGGTGGATCCAAGGTCGACCGCTGGTGCCGGTGGGCCGCCTCCACAGCAGCAGGTCTGACATTCCCCACGAACTCCACGGCGTTGCGCTGCACAAGCACCCCGGTCCCTACTTCTCCATTCTGTGCTCCCACTGACTCATCCTCCAGGTCAACACTGCCTTTTCCCAAGTCATGGTGAAGCTCCTATCGTCACCCTCAACTTCGAGGTCACGTTGCTTCCTCCTTCTTTATCCCTTCTGATGCCTTAGGGAATGCAAGTATTTTGGATAGTGATTGGGGAAAATGTTGCAAATGAATTGGACTAGGGAAAACTAACCAAAATAGCTATGTAAATTCTCAAAGTTACTTGAAACTTGTCTTATAAATTTATAATAGTTGCCCCAGAAGATATGATTTAGTCTGGATTAGTTGTACTTAACTATATTGAAAAGTGCTTTTATTTCTCATGGGGTTCAATACATAACTAGACATGGATTTTATGTTATTCAGGTGATATGACAGTATGAAAATCTAGCATATGCTTGCTTGTTTTCTTTTCCATGTTAAGCATTCATTTTTCCTATTTGCCATTTACACTAGATGATAGCTGAAATCCAAGCACTTTCCATATGCTTGGTTGATTCCTAATGTGTGTGGAGGAATATATCACAAACTCACAACTAGTGTCTTTGACTTGCTAGCGTTTCGATCTGAATGTATAGTCACGTAGAATTTTTTTAGTTATATTAATGAAAGCTTCATTTCAAATAGTTGCTGCTCAAGATGCACATTTGGTTCCTACTAAATACTAATAGCATGTGAGGTGGCCAGTGCTTTCAAATTATTTACGGCGGTACATAGCGGATTCTTCTGCTTTGCCTTTATCCACAACAGTTGAACTTATTGTTCTTAATACTTTCCAGGTTTAATTATCGACATATGTCCAACACTCTGTCTTTGTACAGGTAGATTGTTGAATCATGTTCATGCATGTGTTAAATCATGTTCATGCAATTGCTAATCACCGTACTGTATAGAATTATTCCTTTTTAACAACACATGGTTTGTTTTCAGATTTAAAGAGTTGCTGATACCTGCCAACATGTATAGCAATGCTTCATTCAACATGTAAAACAGGTAAAATATATGGTGAAAATTTTTACTGTGGTATGCATGCCTTGAATGATTTTTTACTCTGGCATGTAGAAAATTTTTTACTTCCCAGTTGCACTCATGTGAAAGACAAAAAAAAACAAAATTATGAACAATGAATGATTTTTGAATTAATCTTGGTGTTTTGTAATACTTGCAGCTGTTAGAGATGATGATGCTGCATCTAGAAGAGGAAAAGGGGAGGTAAACATCTGTTGTACTTTGATGTGCTCTGTTCTCACTAACTTTTTCTATGTGTAATATTCATGCACAACATATAATTATGAAGGAATGATTTTTTACACAATGTTCTTATTACAGATTTACCGCTGACTGTGTATTTACTTGTTCTTATGTGTATTCATGCACATCATGTAAACATGAAGAAATGTTTTTTAATTCTATTTTCAAATTCCCAATGTACATAAATTATTTCTGGTTTATTACTCATTTGAAATGTGAAATTCTGAAATCTAAAATATAATATTCTATTATATTTTGTCTAAACTTGCTGCATTATACATATCTATCAAAGTTTTTGGTTGCTAGTGGTTCCTTGACAGGTAGATTTTTATACTTGATCAGACCATCAAACCAGCACAAAACGCCCCACTTTATCTAAAAGATTTTAGCTCCAATCACCTGAATAAATTAGCTAGAGAACAGTTCATAATCTGTCACGTTTTGAGTGAAAACTGTGGAATGATGAGTTAAACTGTATCTAGTTTCTTACATAATTCCTTCCTGTTCGATTGGTTTCTTCTCCATTAGCCTTTCCTGAACAATGAATATCTGTTAATGTAATATCCGTTGGAATGTAATATCGAGGAATCAGGAATGTATAGGAGAAATAAAAAAATAAAAAAAATTAACTTCCGTCGGCCAAATAATAGCCGACGAAAGTTACTAAAATATGCGGGAATGTGCGGGGGCCAACGTCATGCGGGCGGACATTGTGACTAAAGTGTAATCTTATTCAAGTTATTGTTATGTTTGCTTTCTCAATAAATGGTTGGCAACGTGCTCTGTTCACGTTAAAGCAAGTAGTTCAACACGATTGCTGAGTAACTATTCGGTGATAAATTTCCGATAAATCTGATATATCCGTATTATCAATAGGGTCCGATATATCGAGCTTATCACCCAAAAATTTTGGAATTTTGAAAATAAATTTGAAATTTTATCTAATGGCTCTCCAGCTTTCTCCAAGTATCAATTTAAAAGAAAATTGATGGTAAATTCTTCGTTTGAATTTGAAATTTTTTATACTATCAAAATACAACGTATATTATACCGTGAAAAAATTTTAAAATTTTCCGGAACAATTTACTATTTGAAATTATTAATTATATTTATATGATTTATATTAAAATAAGTCAAATTTGAACTACGAGTGCATGAAATAATTAACCAAAATTTATAGAAAAATCATATTCATATTTTTTAGTCCATTTGTAGGCCTTAACAACTAAATTGAAAGAAATTTTGAAAAATCTAGGTTGCGACACTCGATTGGCAATATGGAGCTTCATGGTTTTTTAATTCTAAAAATATCAAATAAAGTCTAAAAAATGAGATATTTTTCATGTTTTTACAATTTGACATTTGGATACTACGATAAAAATTTAAAAATATTCTAAGAATTTTGTAATGCAGGATGTTAAGAAAGGAGGAGATTCTCCAATGATTAATTAGGATTTAAAGAATGAATAAGATGAATTTGAAATCAAATCGATGGTTAAGTTTTCGTTTGAACTTGAAATTTTTTTACTATAAAAATACAATGTATATTATCCTATAAAAAAATTGAAAATTTTCTGAACTTGAAATTTTTTTACTATAAAAATACAATGTATATTATCCTATAAAAAATTGAAAATTTTCCAGATCAGTTTACTATTTTTAATATATTAATTGTATTTCTATGATTTATATTAAAATAAGTCAAATTTGAACTACAAGTGCATGAAATAATTAACCAAAATTTATATAAAAATTATATTCATATTTTTAGTCCATTTGTAGACCTAACAACTAAAATGAAAGAAATTTTGGAAAATCTAGGTTGTGACACTCATTTGGCAATTTGAAGCTTCATGATTTTTTAATTATAAAAAATCAAATAAAGTCGAAAAAACGAGATATTTTTCTTGGTGTTACAATTTGATATTTAGATACTATGATAAAACATTAAAAATATTCCGAGGAATTTGTAATGCGGGATGTTAAGAACGGAGGAGATTATCTAATGATTAGTTGGAATTTAAAGAATGAATAAGATGAGTTTGAAAGCAAATCAATTGTTAAATCTTTGTGTGAACTTGAAATTTTTTCTACTATCACAATACAACGTATATTATCCCATGAAAAAATTTGAAATTTTTCGGGATCAGTTTACTATTTTTAATATATTAATTGTATTTCTAGGATTTATATTAAAATAAGTCAAATTTGAACTACAGTTGCATGAAATAATTAACCAAAATTTATAAAAAAATAATATTAATATTTTTAGTCCATTTTAATCTTTAAACACTAAATTAAAAGAATTTTTTAAAAATCTAGGTTGCGACACTTGATTGGCAATTTGGAGCTTCATAGTTTTTAATTCTAAAAAAATCAAATAAAGTTGAAAAAACGAGATATTTTTCATGCTGTTACAATCTGACATTTAGATACTACCACAAAAATTTAAAAATATTCCGAGAATTTTGTAATGTAGGATATTAAGAAAGGAGGAGATTCTCTAATGATTAGTTGAGATTTAAAGAATGAATAAGATGGGTTTGAAAGCAAATCAATGGTTAAATCTTCGTTTGAACTTGAAATTTTTTATACTATTAAAATTCAATGTATATTATCCCATGAAAGTTTTTTATATTTTTCTGGATCAGTTTACTATTTTTAGTTTATTAATTATATTTCTAGGATTTATATTAAAATAAGTCAAATTTGAATTACAAGTGAATGAAATAATTAACCAAAATTTATAAAAAATAATATTCATATTTTTAGTCCATTTTTAGGCCTTAAACACTAAATTAAAAGAAATTTTTAAAAATTTAGGTTACGACACTCGATTGCCAATGCAGAGGTTCATGGTTTTTTAATTCTAGAAAAATAAAATAAAGTCAAAAAAACGAGATATTTTGCATGCTATTACAATTTGACATTTATATACTACTATAAAAATTTAAAAATATTCTGAGAAATTTGTAATGCATGATGTTAAGAAATGAGGAAATTCTCCAATAATTAGTTATGATTGAAAGAATGAATAAGATGCGTTTGAAAGCAAGTTGAAGGTTAAATTTTTTTTGAACTTGAAATTTTTTCTACTATTAAAATTCAACGTATATTATCCCACATAAAAGTTTGATATTTTTCCGGATAAGTTTACAATTTTAATTTATTAATTGTATTTCTATGATTTATATTAAAATAAGTTACATTTGAACTACAAGTGCATGAAATAATTAACCAAAATTTATAGAAATATTATATTCATATTTTTGGTGTATTTGTAGGCCTTAACCACTAAATTGAAAGAAATTTTGAAAAATTTAGGTTGTGACACTCGATTGGCAATGGGGAGCTTCATGGTTTTTTAATTATAAAAAATCAAATAAAGTCTAAAAACCGATATATTTGTTATGCTGTTACAATTTGATATTTAAATACTACGATAAAAATTTAAAAATATTCCGAGAAATTTTTAATGCAGGATGTTAAAAAATGAGGAGATTCTCTAATGATTAATTAGGATTTAAAGAATAAATAATATGAGTTTGAAAGCAAATTGACTGTTAAATATTTATTTGAATTTAGTTTAATATTTTTAATTTATTAATTGTATTTCTAGAATTTATATTAAAATAAGTCAAAATGAACTACGAGCGCATGAATTTATTAACCAAAATGTATAGAAAATCATATTTTTATAAATTATTGAGTGTAGTTTTTGATGTTACAAAATTTAGAAATGATATATGTTTATTTCTGTGTAAAATAATAAAAAAATTTAAAATTTGGCCAAAATTTTTTGTCTATCACCGATAGAATTCCGATAAATCCGATATTCCCGTTTATCACCAACCTCCAATATTTTTTATATATCGATATAGTGAACCCTGGAGGTGACGTCCTGCAGCCCGATTGCAGTTGTATTTGTCGCCGCTAGCTATTAATTCCCAGCTGGATTTCCTTTAATAATGAAAGACTAACATTACATCTCTCTGGCCTCTGCAACATGGATGCAGATGACCAAAATGAAAACCATATAAAAGCAAATGACAGAACAGACATTTAACTTATACTAATTTGACTACATGACAGTAGGCTAAATGAAATTTCTACCTAATAGATCGATAATAGGAGTTTCTCTGACGTTTTCTTTGGACATGCCAATACCTTGGATGTCATGGAGAGTAGAAAATTTGTAATTCATGGTACATGCCAAGACCACACAAATACTCTTATAACTTACTCTCCTAAAAACATGATTCATGGCGTCCCCTCCAAACTCACCTGAAGGCATGCATGCAGCCTAGAGGCTGAGATTGAGGTCCATGGCGGACGGGCGACCCAAGGTGAGGCGGACCATGTCCTCATGCTCGGGCATCACAGATTCATAGGGAAGACCAGACGCAGTCGAAGGCAGTAGGGCAAGAGGCTCGCTGGTGGTAGCCGACATCGGCATGAGGTTCAATGGCACGGTGGCGCCATGGACGTTTTCTGTCGGAGGCCACCAAGTGAGATCTGCAAGTGCATGCTTCGGCATGTGCTGCATGGTGAGATGGAAATGGTACAGGTCTGAGCAAGTCTCCGTCGGTGGGGCACCTCGCCGGAGAGAGGCATAAACTGCCGGTGGCAGCGGCGTTGGTCCGATGGGCTCAGGGTAGGTGAACCCGGGAGGAGGGAGGAGCCCGGGTATCTCACATGAGTCGATGGCGAACACCCGGGCACAATAGAAGCAAGCGAGGGAATTGCCGTCGCCATAGACCGCTACCGGCGTAACGATGCAGGGCAGTTCCTGGCTGGCCAGCGTTCCCTCCGTGACACGGACGCCATTACGGTCGAAGTGCCTCTGGCCCGCACTCGCAACCGTGGCAGGCATGGCATTGTGCGGCCACCCAAGTATCTGGGTGGACGTGGACAACGGTGCTGCCGGCGGCATGACATTGTGTGGCCACGCAAGCATCTGGGTGGACGTAGACGACGCTGCTGGCCGCATGGCATTCTGCGGCCACGCAAGCATCTGGGTGAACGTGGAGGACGGTGCTGTCGGCGGCATGGCATTCTGCGGCCATGCAAGCATCTGGGTCGACCTAAACGACGACGGTGCTGCCGGTGGCACGGCGACACTATGGTAAGGGGTCTCCTGCCGCCTCACCACCGTAAACGTGACGGAGTTCAGGACCATTCCCTGGACCGGAGCCCGGCTTACCAGCGGCGACTCCACTGCCGAGCTGCTGTCGAGGCGCCAGCGGTGTGCCATTGGAGCCATCGGCACGGTACGCTCGCCACCCAACGGTTGAGGCAGCCGTGGCGTCGCCATGCCATTAGCAAGCTCTTGGATTATCTCCAAAGCTGTCGGCCCCCTTGTCCAAGCCAGGGCCGTTGTCGGCGTTGCTAACGCCCTGCCATACCTGGTCCTGGATCCCCTGCTCGCGGCTATCGCTGTGCTTTCCATGGATCTGGATCTCTGGCTAGCTAGACCAACGGGAAGAGGTGAAGAACTCTTGCTGCAGTTTATCTTCGTTGCGGGAGTGATTCGTGGCAGCGCTGGTGGGCTGTATTTATAGACAAAACCTAATGCGCAGAGTTGACTACTTTCTATACAAGACAAAAGCAGAAGCCGTGCTGACATCACCTGAAATAAATTCGGTAGCGGTAGGTTTTAAACTATTCACCGTAATGTCTCCACACTAATGGAAAATCGAACTAATCCAACGGTGGAGAACGCGGTTAGTGGGGGTGGCGCAGCCAGCAGGGTGCGGCCAAAGGAAGGGCGTGGCTGACGGAAAATGTGACCCGTCCGATTAGTTTGTTCCTCCACGTATGTGACACTAATCCAACGGAGGGCTCCCTGAGAAGTTTCAAGCCAACCTCACCGATTTTATTTGCTGATAACACCCTGGTTAATTTTTTGCCGACACGTATGCATGGATGTATATCTGGCAAATTAAGTATTTGCATATTCTCACGTTGATCCTTCATTATAGTTCAGGACAAAATATGATATACACACATATATGCATTAACCCAGTTTTTGAATAAAACTACATATGAAGAAATTGCCAACACAACAGTAATCATTTTTCTTAATCAAATGGGCATCCCGCGATAGGTATGAAAACCTCGTATGTGCCGGCCTGTTAGAGTGAGAACATGCATGCATGTTTGCGTTGATTGTTTGTGTTCGTTTATATTCATAACCGGCATACAGTACTGTTGATAGCAAAAAGTGATATTAATGGTCAAAATTATCAAAATATCAGAATCGGTACTTTTAACTGAAAATATGTGATTTCCTGACAAAGGCCGGTCTGACCGGAGTATGCACCTCGGTCTGACCGGACTGGGTCCGGTGAGACCGGCCCAATCTAAGTCTGATTCAAATTGGCTGATTTCGGGTAAAGTTTATCCCTAATCAAATTATAACAACTTAGGTTTGTTTTTTAAGTAGATTAAAGCTCAAGCACATCATGTCCAACCCTTATAAATATAGGGACAACGCCAATTCAAGGGACCCTCCGAAACCCTAATAGATACAATCTATTATTTCCTTGGATCGTACTTTTAATTTTTAATCTACCTTCCTTGTCCTAGGATTAGTATAACCCATACATCTTTATGAGTTTGCATTGTAAACTCTCCGTCCGCCGCGTCGTAATCACGGTAAGCCTTATTGATTCGCTTGTGAAGCACTTGTTTAATCCACGTAACGGATTTCTATCGGTTTTTATCGGTAATTCGGCCTCTAGGCCGAATTGCCTTTTATATTTTGGTGTTTTTGCAGTGTTTTTATCTTCATCTTGTTCCCAAGAGGCTACTGCACCCATTCATCTCCAACAAAACGGCCGTCGGAGCTCTGGATACTAACTTCCATGAGTCGCCGGTCTGACCGGAGGTAATACCTCGGTCTGACCGGCTTGTGTCGCGCCGTTGCAGTATTACTGGGCATCACAGAGGGGCTCGGGAGTTCTTCGCATCGTCCTCCGGAGGCCACCCTCTAAAATCCTCGCACCCTTTGGTCTGACCGGGGCCATGGCGTCGGTCTGACCGGCCAGATACCGAAGCCCCCCCTTCGGTTGTCTTCGTGACGGACTCTGGAGGTCACCCTTCGGAACCCTTTTGCGATGTACACACTGGAGAACCCTTCGATGCACCCTTCGCATCGCCGGTCCGACCGACGGTGTACTGCCGATCTGACCGGCCTACCATGCCCTATCTAATTGCCAGATACCTTTTGGTCCAATCGACACTGTTTTGGTTGGTTTGATCGTTTTCCCTTAAATTGTTTATTTCCTTTGTCACTATCAATGATCGTCAAAATGTGACATCGGCATCGTGTCACACTTAGGGCTATTCCTAGGTATCCACATACTTTTGGATCATCGAATCGGTGTCAGTATATTTGGCACTTTGACTAGTGAATTCTAGTGTCAACAAACTTTTTTGTGACTCCGTTGGGGAGAGCGTGCCAAGTACTACAACATCGGCGATGGGTATGTTGGGGGAGATAATCCCGATGGCAGTTGGAAGCACAAAGAGCAGTACGGTTTGGGAGGGAAGCCACGTCCGGAAGGCCCGGCGTCCTGTGCCGAAGGTACCTACGGGCCCGAGGCAGGGAGGCCTAGGGGTCTCCAAGAGCTCAGAAGAATACAGAAGGGACCCTCGGACAAAGCGACTGGCAGGAAGCCAGAGGTCAGCCTCCGGAAGGTGCGGAGGCTCCGGGGCGCGATCGGACATAAGGAGATTACCCGGTCAAGGTGGCCTGGGGACAGGATCACGATCGTCTGCGCTGTGTCGGCCGATCGTTGCAGCGCCTGACAGGGTTGATACGTTGTCAGTGTCGCGCCTTCCTGTCTGTACCGTGTAGCAGCTATTCTTGTCTGTATTACAAGTCTATGTCAGGCCGAGTAACGGTTGGGGGGTTTTTGGAGGCATTAGACCCTTTCAGGATGGGTCGCCCTATAAATACCCCCGTCTCCAGTGGTAATGGACACATGATCCAAGAATACAATCTGAGCTCTGCATTCCATTACTCTCATCTTCCAGAAAACATGTTGGCTCGATGCGTTGTCCCAACAGTTGGCGCCGTCCGTGGGGATCCTAGATCGAGAAGCTAGCGTCCTCTACATCCATTCATAGAGACATGTCGGGTCAGAAAGGCGCGAGCACGGTTCCTCTGTGACGATCAGCCCGCAACTCCGGAATCGAGCTTGCTCTAGTCGCCACTCCAGATCCCCCAGCCGTCGCGTCCGTCGAAGCGCCTACCACAGAGCCAACCCAGGCTCCTGGGGAGATGTCGGAGGCTCGAGGTCCTGCTGGCT
Source organism: Zizania palustris (assembly GCA_019279435.1). Lineage (NCBI taxonomy): Eukaryota > Viridiplantae > Streptophyta > Magnoliopsida > Poales > Poaceae > Zizania > Zizania palustris. Next base: position 871,902 of record JAAALK010000287.1, read on the forward strand.
ACGCGGAGCCAGCCTCTGTCAACCCCTCAGGGCCCCAGGAGGGGCCTTTTGAGGTGCACCCCCCGAGTAGGCCCCCGGTGGTGGCCCTCCAGACCGACTATGTCCGCTCGCAAGACCCAGAGACTGCCTCCAGAGGAAGCGGGAGCCAGGCTGATGCCCTGGTAGCCGAGAATGCCAGGTTGAAGGCGGACTGTCCCAATGGCACCAGGAGGCGTCACTCCGCCCTCCGGAGCCCTCACGAGCACTGGGGGTTGCGGCCGTGGCCTTGAGCGACGATGAAGATCAGGTGGATGAGGAGAACGCGTCGTACGACGAGGAGTCTCCCCTGCACCCCGACCTCTAGAGAGTGCGTTTCGACTCAATGTTTCGCGCCGCCAAGCTCCCCAAATACTCCGGGGATTCCGACCCTAGAGAGTTCTCACGCTCGTACGCTGTAGCAATAGAAGCATGCGGGGGGAGCCATGACACCATGGCCAAATGCTTCCCTCTGGCGCTCGAAGGAATTGCTCTCCGGTGGTTCTGGTCGCTGCGGCCCGGAACCATCCGTTCGTGGGATCAACTGAAGAAGAAATTCGTCAACAACTTCTAGTGGACATTCGTGGCCCCAATGTCGACCGGGAGCCTCTTTCATGTGAAGCAGCAGCCTGGGGAGACACTGCGGCAGTACTCTCAACGCTTCGCGCACACCAAGGCCCAGATTAAGGGACTCTTGGCCTCCTCAGTCATCGATGCCGCCCGGTAGGGCGTCACCCACCTGGGCCTCCTCTACAAGCTTCATCGGAAGCCGATTTCCTCGGTGGCATAGCTCATGACGTACTTCGAAGAGTACGCCCGGTCCGAGGAAGGCCAACTGCGACGATAGGCGATGATTGTCCCCGTTCAGGCCTCAAACGCCAAGTTGTACGAGGCACCTCCTAATCTCGACCGCGGGGTCCGCACTGCTGCAGACCTTCGTCGCTAATACTTCGGCTGCCAAGACCCCATTCACCGGGACTCTCAGCGGGGCTGAAAGCATCTTCAGGGGGAAGTCCTCAGCATTACCCTGAGGGTCCCCGCCAAGCACCCGCACACCTCCGGCGGAGGGCGTCCCTCCGGAGCCAGGGATCCACCAAGGGCATTTCCCGGAGGGGAAACTCTCTACTACAGCGTCCACGGTGAGAACCAGAGCCATGACACTGACTCCTGCCGGACCATCCTCACCCTCTAGAACGACTACCTCGAGAGAAACTCCGGTCGCGGCTCCACTGACAAAGGAGCTCCTGTCCTTCGCCCCGACGCCGTCCAGGTAGTCGGGCGCCGGGACGAACCAGAAGCTCTAGGCCTGTCTCCGGAACTCGGCAGGGTCCAGGCCCCCAAGCTCGAGGATGGAGCGGACCGTGGGAAGCGGGTGGTCCATCCCATATCCGGAGGAGGAGTTCTGGTGGCCATGTCCAAGCGTCAGTGAAGGGACTACGTCCGGGAGGTCGGACATATCGGCACCTCAAGCTTCTCCACGCTTCACGAATGGTCCCACGTCCCCATCACCTTCACCGCCGAGGACGCCGCCGGCGTCAAGTTCCCACACGTTGATCCCCTTGTCATCTCGGCAGACATTGCGGGGGTCGAGGTGCGTCGTATCTTGGTAGATGGTGGGAGTTCTGCTGACATCATATTCGTGCAGGCTTTCGACCAACTGTGCCTTTCTCGGAAGCACTTGCTACCGGCCTCCCGGCCCCTCCAGGGTTTCACAGGACCCCCACTTGACGCTCTTGGCCATATCGGGCTGGAGGTGACCTTCGGGGAATCCCCCCTTCGCCGCAGCGAGGAGATCATCTTCGACATCATCGACGCTCCGTACGCCTACAACGCCATCTTCAGAAGGGGAATGCTCAATCGCTTCGGAGCCATCGCCCACCATAACTACTTATGCCTCAAGATGCCGACCTCGGGGGGAGTGCTATCGGTCTTGGGAGATCAAGCCGTGGCCCACCAGGTTGAGTATGGCCACTCGGCCCCGTTGGAGCCAAGGCAAGTTCACAGCGTCCGCGGAAGCTCCGGAGGAGCTGGATGGCCAGGCGCCGAAGAGGCTTCTCCGAAGGGGCCCCCAGCCAAGCCGCTCCTCGAAGGAGAAATCGTCACGAAGATCCTGATCTAGAACGGGAAGGAGTGCCCGATCTGTTTCGGAGGAGGCCTTGAGCCAAAGGTGTCAAAGCAGCTCGAGGAAGTCATCCGCAACAACCTTGACATCTTTGCGTGGTCCGACGAGGACATCCCAGGCGTCGATCGCACGATTATCGAGCACTCTCTGGTGGTCGACCCAAAGGCTCGCCCGGTGCGCCAGGGGCTCCGAAAGCTTTCCATCGAGCGAGCTGAGCTTGCCAAGACCGAGACTAAGAAGTTGTTCTGGGCGGGGGTCATTCGGGAAGTTAGTCACACCGAGTGGTTATCTAACCCAGTGTTTGTCCAGAAGAAAACATCTGGCAAATGGCGCATGTGTATCGACTTTACTTCTCTGAATAAAGCTTGCCCCCGTGACCCCTACCCCATGCCTCGCATCGACCAACTAGTTGATTCCACTGCTAGTTCCGAGTTCCTCAGCTTCCTCGATGCCTATTCAAGGTATCACCAGATCTGGTTGAAGCCGGAAGATCAGGTCAAAACAAGCTTCATTACCCCCTCGGGAGTGTTTTGCTATGTTCGGATGCCCTTCGGCCTTCGCAACAACGGAGCCACTTTCTCAAGATTAATATCTAAGGCTCTGGGCCACCAGATTGGCCGTAATGTCGAAACTTATATGGACGACATTGTTATTAAAAGCACAGACAAGAATTGCCATAGCGCAGACATAACTAAAACATTCGACAGCCTCCAAAAGTGCGGGATCCGCCTCAATCCAGAGAAGTGTGTCTTCGGAGCATGTGTAGGAAAGCTGCCGGGGTATCTGGTCTCTAGTCGCGGTATCGAAGACAATCCAACACAAGTCAGCGCCCTGCAAAACTTGTCTCCTCCTCGGAATTTGAAGTAGACACAGAAGCTAACCGGACGCTTGGCCGCTCTTAGTCGTTTCTTGGCAGGATCGGCTGAGAAAAGCCTGCCCATTTTCAAGGTGCTTCGAGGCTCCAAAGACTTCGAATGGACTCCCGAATGTCAATACTGATTCGACAAGATAAAAGAATACCTCACCGACCTCGTGGCCCTCGTAGCGCCCCGGGCTGGCGATCCCCTCTTGGTCTACCTCGCTGCATCCGGCAGCGCGGCAATCGCGGCCCTGATTCAAGAAGAAGATATTGGCAGGAAACTGGTGCAACGTCCCATCTACATTGTATCCGAAGCCTTCTCCGGAGAAAAAACTCGGTATTCTGAGCTTGAAAAGGTGGCGTGTGCTCTCGTCATGGTGTCCCGGAAGCTTCGGCACTAATTTCTGGCTCACGATATCATTATTCCAACTGTTTATCCCCTAGGCGACATGTTCCGGAATAAGGACGCAACTGGATGAATTGGAAAGTGGGCAGTGGAGCTCGCTCCATTCAGGATCTCCTTCATGGCTCGGACTGCCATTAAGTCCCAAATCCTCGCCGATTTCATCACTGAATTGACGTCTGCAGTTGGTCACGTCAGTATCGAAGCAGGCGAAGGGGTGTGGACCGTCTATTCGGATGGTGCTTACCAGGCTTCAGGAGCTGGCGCCGGAGCGGTGATCATTTCTCCCTCCGGTCAACAGGCTTTATATTCCGCTTGGTTGAACTTCAAAGCTACAAACAATATTGCCGAGTATGAAGGGGTACTACTGGGTCTTCGCAAGGCGCACGTGCTCGGAGCCGCCCATGTGGTTGTCAAGACTGACTCTCAAGTCATCGCCGGACACATAGACAAGAGTTTCCAGGCCCGACACCCTGACCTTGCCGCCTACCTCAAAGCCATTCAGAAATTCGAGGCATCTTTCAAAGGAATATCTGTCCAGGCCATCTTCGAAGAACTTTCCAGGCCATCGGCATCTCTCCGCGGAGAAGTATCGTCCCCTACGCCGATGGATACCTCGGTGACCCCTCGGTCGCCAACGGGTACCCCGGCGCCCCCTCGGTCGGCCGCAGTCCTTTGCATGACCAATGGAGATTGGCGAGAGCCCATTCTACGAGCACTCAGCGGTGATATGGATGACCGACCTAGTCCGGAGCAGGCGTGGCTTCAACTCCACGCCAGATCTTATCAAGTCATCGATGGCATCCTATACAAGTCGGGTGTATGCTCCCCGCTGCTTCGGTGCATCTCTCGCCCGGACAGGCTAATAATGCTCCGAGAAATCCATGAAGGCTTATGTGGTAGTCACTTGGCCCCTCAAGCACTCACCGGGAAAACCCTCCGCCAAGGTGTGTATTGGCCCACCATCGTCACCGACCCCGAGGATCTGGTGCGTACCTGCCAAGGGTGCCAATTGATGGGGCGATGGAGCCATAGGCCCCTGGTCAGCCTACAGCTCATTGCGCCTGTGTGGCCTCTAGCTCGCTGGGGGATGGACCTCATTGGACCATTCTCGAGAGCAAGGGGCAACTTGCGCTTCGCCGTCGTCGTCGTCGAGTATTTCTCTAAATGGGTCGAAGCTGAACCACTGACTTCCATTATCTCCCGAAGCGTCCAGAAATTCTTTTTGCAGAATATAGTTTGCCGCTTCGGAGTACCCAAGCACCTCACGCTTGACAATGCTAATCAGTTCGATGCCGGGGCCTTCAAAGCATTCTGCGAAGAATTGGGAGTCCAACTATGCTTCGCGGCGGTTCGGTATCCCCAGTCAAATGGGGCTGTCGAGAGGGCTAATGAGCATATTCTCTCCGGCCTTAATAAGCATATCGTGGGTTTAGCCAAGGGATTGTGGCCCGAAGAGCTGCCTAAGATCCTATGGTCAATTCGGACCACCCCTTCCTGAGCTACTGGGTTCACCCCGTTCCGGCTTCTATTTGGCGATGAAGCAATGACCCCGACGGAGCTTCGAGCTGGTTCGCTGCGGGTCACAACTCCCGAGACCGATCAAGAGAGCACTGTTTCCCTCGACCTTATGGAGGAATCAAGGCTCCGAGCCGTCGCCAACCTTTCGTAGCACCAGAAGCAGACGAAGGCTTGGCATGACCCCAAGGTCAAGTGCAACGAGTTCCAGCCAGGGCACCTCGTCCTGTGCACGGTGGCAGCTCCGACGAAGCTAGGCAACAAGTGGGAAGGCCCGTACATTGTGACCGGCTCCGGGCGACTAGGATCCTACCATCTAGCTACCTTAGAAGGCGAGGATCTGAAGCATACTTGGCACGCGGAGCACTTAAAGCGCTATTTTGCATAATTTCATAAGTGTTTTCCGATGTTGGCCGATGTCGGCTACTATTGTATCCCATCTTCAATTCAATAATAATATCAGGTGAACGTTTTGACCAAAGTGGACGCACTACGGTACCAAGCGTAGTTTCACCAAGCTATTCGGGTTCTGAGCTCCGGGTCGACGCACCCCCTATTCGGGTTCCGAGCTCCGGCTCGACGCACCCCCTATTCGGGTTCCGAGCTCCGGCTCGACGCACCCCCTATTCGGGTTTCGAGCTCCGGCTCGATGCACCCCCTACTCGGGTTCCGAGCTCCGGCTCGACGCACCCCCTACTCGGGTTCCGAGCTCCGGCTCGACGCACCCCCTATTCGAGTTCCGTTTCGACACGCCCTCTTTTCAGGATTTAACGCTCTGGCATGGCATACCCCCAGTTATTCTATCTTCCCTTCCACTGTTTGCGCCCAGTCGTCAAGTCGTCTACCCACAAAGGAGGGGGGAGAGGGGCAGAGAAGAAAGATTTCGATTATTTACATCATACAAAGAGTGTACAGCGTACAACGTCTGTTGCGAAATTAAGGCGAGAGATAAGACTAGGAGAATTCCTCATCTAAGCCGAGCAGGAAGCGGATGCCTTTTCGGTCCGAAGAGTCACCCGGGCCAGAGCCCACTCCTGTTAGGGGCTCCGTCGCCGCGCGGTTAGATTTCTCCCTCCTTTTCTGCCTCTTCTCTTCCTTCTTTTGGGCCCGGAAGGCCTTCTAGTCTTCCTGCAGTTGGGCCCAACTGCGCAAACCCTCGCCTCCGGGCTGCGTTTCGTTCGGATCGGCTTCCACGTCGGACCAATTCACCGGTTCGGGCGACAAAGATGGAGCCCGAGTCTCTCTCTCTTCTTCCTTAATTGAGCTTAGAACCTCGTGAAGGATCTTGGGGTCTGCGTGTCCGTCGCCATTCCGGGGGATGGCGAAACGTGCGGGCCGGTTAGTTCTAAGGGCTTCGAAAGTGGCCCATTGGCGCCGAAGGGTCTCATCATCGTCAAGAACTTGGACGTCAGAATCATGAGTGGAGCGAATGCCCTGAATAATTTTCGGGAAGCAATTACTCTTTATTAATAAGCTGTCAAGTTCCTATCTATTATAGGAATTACGATATGGAGGCCCTAAGGGGACTACACCTTCGGGTCCGGTTGGCGCGCTGCGGCTGGGGGCTTCGAGGAAGCCAGAGATTCGCTCGAGCGAAGGGCCTCGTCCAGCCAGGCCTTGACTGTGCCGGGGCCCTCGGCTTGCCAAGTCGCCTGGAGGACCCTCCAGGACTGGGCTACCGCCGGGCTGGGGGAAAGGAGACGGCTCCCCCCGAAGGCGACAGGGTGAGAACTCGAGGACGAGGGTAAGGGGCTCCCAAAAGCTTCCAGATGTTGTTGGACCGGAAACGGCGACCAGAGGGGGGGGGGGGTGAATGGGAGCTTTTAGAATTTCGGGCTAAAAACTAGCCTTCGGTTTCAGTTCTGTCTTCTGCGGAACAGGCATCGAACACTACCTTCGAAGGTCTGGTTCGGAGGTACTTCGACACCTTCGAACACAGGCTTCGGAGGGGCAAAAGTTCGAAGCCAAGAAGACTTCGCTCCACATACAACCCTCGAAAATCTACTCTGCTAAGTCAGTGCAGGCTCCGCACACAGGGTGCTTCGAGCAGGCTTCGCACTTCACCCTTCGCAAGAGTGGACTGCCCTCTGAGGACTTCGACCAAGAACTTGGCAGCAGCAACTGGTGCTGTGCTTCGTACACGAAGGTCTACACGCACACAAACGGACTACGCTAAGGGCTTCGACACAAGAAGCAAAACGGGCCTCGGTCAGGGCTTCGCTAGTAAGCAGCGAGGTCTCGCCTCCTGTTACACAGAGCGAACGCACACTGACAAAACACACTTCGCACGAAAAACAACCTTCGCCTCAATTGGCTTCGGTACACTACTACAGGCGAGGTATGCAACTCGAGCTCAAGCAAAAAGCACAGGAAACAGGGCTTCGCCGCTTGAACAAGGAACACAAAATAAATTGAACTCTGGATGAATACAGCGAGGTATGTGGCTACAGGAGCTCAACAGTAAATGCTCAAAGTGTTAAATGTTACCTACCGAGCCCCCATATTTATAGCCCACAGTTCACCCAAAGGAAATGACTACACTACCCCTAGGGTTTACATTGATTTTGACTCTACAGAACTAAGGGGTACAAAAGGTAGTCCACCTTTATTCTGGAGGCTTCTCTGTCAGCTTTGCAGAGGGGACAGTGTCAGCCTTTTACAGAACAGACAGTGTCAGCCTTTGCAGTCTTTGACCTTCTGGAATCCTCCCTTCGCACGCGAGGGTGCGGTAGCTTCGGTGAGAAGCCTGAAGCCAGATGGCCTTCGCTTCACCGAAGTCAGTCTCCGATACACTGACGGTTTTGAGCCGAAGCCGTCAAAGCCCTTGGGCCTTCGCACCAACACCTCCGGAGTGGACCACCACGGCTTCGCAGCTACACCCAGCTCGAACTCCGTCAGTCCGTGTACCGAAGCCATGTAGGCCGAAGCACCTCAAGTCAACCTCACTCCGAAGCCCCACCTTCGGAGTACCACCCTTCGAAGTCCCTCCTTCGTCCAAGGCCTCCGCATGAAGCATTCCATGAGCACTTCGACGCAGTGTCTCTCCCCGAGCACACTCCTCGACGAGCCTCACCCGGACCATGCCTTCGATGCGCCTCGACTTCTGAGACCTTCGTCGGGTACCTTCGAATGTCTCCCTCCGGAGCACACTTCGAACCCGTGCCTCCGCAGAGGACTTGATCCAACCAACTCCGAAGTCACTCCATTCGGAGTACCTTCGAAGTGCCTCGCCTCCGAGGACTTTGTCTCGGAGTACCTTCACCCGGAGCCACGCTCCGCACTCTCTGCCTTCACCTGGCACGCCTCGACCCGAGGACCGACCCGAACCACCTTCGTAGCCACCGTGACGGAGCTCCCTGCTCCCCTAGCATCAAGCCTCCCGCTTGACCCAGGTTCACCCGCTGCGAACCTTGTCCGTCGCCACCGAAGTCCCTGCGCACCACAGACAAGCAAACAAGTGTTTCCAGTACTCCGGAGACCTCTCCGGGTTAGCAACCTCCGGCACACACTCCGGTGTACCGCCCAAAGTACCGAACCCTTCGGTACAAACCCAGTCATTGCGTACTGTCGGACCCCTCCGACGAGCACACTCCGCTGCACAACTGCAGCAAGCAAACACCGAACACACTTCGGTGAAGCCACCTCCGAACACCCTTCGGAGGTCCAACCTCCGAACCCCCTTCGGAGGTACCCTTCGAACAGAGGGTAAAAAGTCTGTCAATCACTCATCACAAAGCACCGAAACCAACCCTTGGTTTCTCAATCTCCCCCTTGATGAGTGCATTGACAACCAAATCCAAGTTCAAGAAAAAATTAAAAAACTTTAAGCACACAAGTGACCATAAAAACTCTGAAAAGAGCCAAATCATGTCACTTGATAAAAGAATGTTCCTCCCCCTTTGGTAAAAAGCCCCTTCGGCAATGAAAACTCCCCCTGAGTTAAATTTTCTCTTTGGCAATAAAGAATCTTCTCCCCCTTTGAAATTATACCCCCTTGCGGCAGTGAACAAAGCAAATCTCTCCCCCTTTGGCAATGCAAGCATCAAGGAGCATGTAAAAGATGCAAAGCTTCGAAATGAGCAGAATTGCAAAGACATATAAAGCAAAAATATGCCAACAGTAACATCAATGATCATGGGCTCAGTTCATATTAATTTTCTCTAAAAGCATGATGAAGCATGTGATTTGATCATTTGTTAAATAAAAGCATCACCACTTAGTCAAGGAAACTAGACAAGTAAGAGCAAGGACTGCGCAAAGCTAGTCAATTTCTACTCTAGACAGACAAGTCCAGTTCAAATGGAGCTTGAAAAGCAAACTTGATAATCAATGAATTTTGTTGTTCTTTTCTTAGTGCCAGGGGTTATTTGTTTGTCCACCTTATACTTTCCAATCCGGCCAAGCCTAGGCATGAAAGCCATAAGAAGCTTAAGGCATAGATTTTGGCATACACTACACTATTCCAGTTTAGACCAATGTGCAATGGTAAGCAGTCTAGAATAGGGTAGTGCGACAAACAAACCCACCTGGATCTTTTCACTTAAAGCATGCAAATCATGGAATTTTTGACTATAATTAAGTGTACCAATTGTTTGGCATTTTATGAATATCCATGAAGATGTAGAACAATTTTTCAAGTTGCAATGTTTAGCATCCAATGAACAGTGTCTCGCTGTCAAGCAGATAAGAGATAGCTAAAGCAGTCCTGTCTAAACACCATGCACATGAATGTTCCAGATGAATTAAAAAGAGCTGAGCTGACATGATTTCATGAATTATAAGCAGGCATATAAGTGCAAAATATATAAATGCAATTTCAGCACAATTAGCAAAAGCACATCCATCTAAAACAGCTCCCCCTCACAAAATGTCGTAAGGGTGACAGATGGCAACTTCCCCACGCAAGTAAGCAAAACGAGAAGCATCGAGGGGTTTTGTAAAAATATCGGCAAGCTGGTGTTGGGTATCAACATATTGAAGTTCAATATCACCCTTCTCATTGTGATCTCTGAGAAAGTGATACCGTACATCAATGTGTTTGGTTCTGGAGTGCTGAACCGGGTTGTTTGCAATACAAATAGCACTAGTGTTATCACAGAAAAGTGGAACACTCTTATAATCTAACCCGAAATCCCGCAAAGTGGAAACCATCCACAGAATCTGAGAGCAACAGCTCGCTGCAGCAACATATTCGGCCTCAGCCGTTGATTGTGCAACACTAGACTGTTTGCGGGAAGACCAGCAAACCAGTGAAGTACCCAGAAAATGACAAGTACCGGAGGTACTCTTCCTATCAATTCTACACCCAGCAAAATCCGCATCGGAATAACCTCGAAGACATAAAGATGAGGACGCTGAATACCATATGCCAAATTCAAGGGTATGTTTGAGATACCTTAAGATGCGCTTTACCGCTTGGCGATGCGAAGCTCGTGGAGAAGCCTAAAAACGAGCGCACAGACACACTGCGAAGTGTATGTCCAGCCTCGTGGCAGTCAAGTAGAGGAGGGAGCCGATCATGCTTCGGTACTCCTTCTGATCTACGGCTTCTCCATCTTCGTCAGGGTCCAATGCTACAGATGTAGACATTGGAGTGGCGAGGGGCTTCGCATCGGACATGTCGAACTTCTTGAGCAGGTCCTTGGTGTACTTTGTCTGGTGGACAAAAGTACCTTGTTTGCTTTGCTTGATTTGCAAACCAAGGAAAAAGGTGAGTTCACCCATCATTGACATTTCAAATTCCCTGCTCATGGTATCTGCAAACTCGGCAACCAAAGCATGAGAAGAGCCACCAAAGATGATATCATCCACATAAATCTGTACTAGAAGGAAATCTTTGCCATGCTTGAGAGTAAACAAAGTTTTATCAACAGAGCCCATCAAATACCCTCGCTCAAGCAGAAAAGACTTAAGTCTATCATACCAAGCCCGAGGGGCCTGCTTGAGTCCATAAAGAGCCTTATGAAGTTTAAGGACTTTATGTGGGTACTTGGGGTTTTCAAAACCAGGGGGTTGTTTTACATAAACATCTTCACCTATGAAGCCATTAAGAAACGTACTTTTGACATCCATTTGATAGAGTTTGAATCCCCGGGATGTCGCAAAGGCAAGCAAAATCCTAATGGCCTCAAGGCGAGCAACAGGTGCAAAAGTTTCAGTAAAATCAATCCCTTCTAGTTGAGAAAAGCCCTGAGCTACAAGTCTAGCCTTGTTTCTAACTATAGTCCCATCCTCCCCTTGTTTATTTTTGAAAATCCATTTTGTTCCAATGAAATGAACATTTGGTGGAGGATCAACTAAAGTCCAGACTTGGTTTCTCTCAAAATTTTCAAGTTCCTCATGCATGGCATTGATCCAACTAGAATCAGAAAGTGCATGACTAACATCTAAGGGCTCGAAAGAAGCAACAAAAGCAGCATTAGTGAAATGGGCATGAGAACGTGTTACCCTTTGATCAAGCTCACCAATGATCTGCTCGGGAGGGTGCATCCTTTGAACATGATGTGGAGCCTCGCGGCGGGATGCAGTCTCCCCCTCAACTTGTGTGTTGGAGTGGTCCAAGATGACCGATGTTGAGGTAGTCGCTTTGGGACCTCGTGCCGAAGTAGTAGAAGCAGGGTCAACTTCGGGGGTTGATGTCGAGGGAAGTAGGGGTTCATCCTCGAATTCTCCGGGATCTTCTTCTTCGAACAATGTCTGTTCCATGTCGTGTTCATTTGCCTGTTCAAAAGCAGAACTAACAGAGGGGGTTGATTCATCAAAAGTCACATCACATGACTCGATGACAATGTTAGTTTCCAAGTTATAAACACGATAGGAATGACCATGAGTAGTATAGCCCAAAAAGATCCCGTCAGAAGATCGCGACTCAAATTTATCCAAGTTACCACGTTTTAGGATAAAGCAGCGACAGCCAAAAACTCGAAGATGAGTAACCTTGGGCTGTCTCCCAAAACGCAGCTCATAAGATGTCAAATTTAAAATTGAGCGCAAGAAAATTCGGTTTGAGATGTAGCAAGCAGTGTTCATGGCCTCAGCCAAGAATTTTCTAGGAGTCCTATGCTCATCAAGCATTGTCCTAGCCATCTCAACCAAAGTGCGGTTCTTCCTCTCAACGACACCGTTCTGTTGAGGAACCCGCGGAGCAGAGAATTGATGTTCTATGCCATGCTCCATGCAAAAGTCAACAAAGAGACTATTTTTGAACTCAGTGCCATTATCGCTTCGAATGAATTTTAATGCACCAGGGAGTTCAGTGAAAAGTCTCAAAGCCAAGCTCCGAAAGTGTGAAAACACTTCATCCTTGCTGGCAAGAAAGAAGACCCAAGAGTAGCGAGAGAAATCGTCGACAATGACTAATACATACCACTTGCCGCCTAAAGAACTAACCCAAGAAGGACCTACAGTGTCCATATGGAGAAGTTCTCCGGGTTGTTCAGTCATCACTGTGGTGACTGGCGAATGCGAAGCGGCGATCATTTTTCCATGTCGACAAGGAGCGCAAACTAAATTCTTCTCAAACTTGAGCTTGGGCAATCCTCGGATCAGACCTAGGGCGCTCAGACGAGCGAGCAACTCAAAGCTCATATGCCCTAGTCTCCTATGCCACTTCCAAAGCTCAGAAGTCGAGTGAGCAACAAGACAATGAGAAGAACCAGATGACTTTGAAAAATCAGCTCCAAAAACTCTCCCAACTCTAAAGATCTTACACACCACAACGCCATCAGAATTGAGCACTTGCGAAGTATCGCGATGAAATCGCACTTCGAAGCCCTCATCAAGCAACTGAGATACAGACAGCAAATTGTATCCCAGGTTTTCAACCAAAGCAACATCTTTGAGAGTGAAATTCGAGTTTATTCTTACCACACCTTTACCTTTCACTCTACTCCTTCGATTGTTTCCGAAGGTGATATGTTCCCTTTGCTTGGTTGTGGTGAGGCTAGAGAACCATGCTGCATCTCCGGTCATGTGGCGCGAACAACCGAAGTCCATGATCCACGTGCCCTCCAAGCCTCGATCTGTCGCCTACACACGATAAGAATATCTCGATCGCTCAGTGCTGGGGTGAGTGAAATAATGACGAGGCATCCAGCACTGAGTGACACGAGTAGTAGGCGCAGTAAAAGTAGACGGTCTACGCACATAATGATCAGAATAATGCAAAGTGCGAGGTCTACCTACATGCTGTGAACGAACAACATGTCGAGGTCTCCTACTCTGACGAGGTACAAAGCTACTCGCCCGGGGTCTACCACCATATGGAACATGGTGAACACCTCGAGGAGCAAAACCTCTCCGAGAAGCACGAGGAGCCTCAAAAGCAGGACGACAGTAAAACTCAGACTCATGCATACCTAAAGATGGGTAATGCATGTCCTGGTACCTCATCGCCTGAGAGCGTCGCTCATCCTTGATGCGACGAAAACAGAACCCAACCAAATGACCCGCCCACTGACAGTAGGAACAGTGAAAAACTCTCCTGGGGGCACTCTCATGGGTCACAGGAGCAACTCTCACAAGCTCCTTGGGCTTCTTCTGTGTGGTTTTCTTGGGAGGATTTTTCTTGGCAGGAGGTGTGGTTTTCTTTTGAGCTCGGGTAGGTTTCTTGGCTGGTGGAGTGTCTAACAGAGCTCTTTCTTTCTCTAAGGTAGTGGGAGAGGTAAAAACAATTTTGGTCTTACTGTCTGAAGAAATCCTCTCAAAACCCAAACCTAGAGCTACCCCTGCTCTGTCAGCACACAACTTGGTCTTGGCCAAGAGCAAATCCATCCTACCCTTTCCCTCAGTGCATTTATTAACCACGGAAAGGAGGTATTCATTTTCTGACATGAGGTTCTCAGCTCGCTCTCTAGCAGTGCCTAGCTGGTCCTTAAGGGTGATGCAAGTGTCACACACAGGCTGCACATCCTTAGAACTACCGGCCCTCTCCAATCTAGCCTCTAAATCATGAACATGCTTATCACGTAAATTAATGCTTTCGCGTAATAAAGAGCAGTTCATGCAATCAATAACATCATGAGGTCTAGAATCTACCTCCAAAAGCTGCTTCTGTGCAGTCTCAAGCTCAGAAAGAGTTTGAGCATGAACAGAACGCAACTGAGCAAGCTCACTCATGACAACAGAACAGGACTCACATTCAGCATCATTAAACTTAGACTTAAGCATGGCATATTCAGTAGAAACATTTTCTAGCCTAAGTCTAAGGTCTTTTCTTTCTCTAGCGGCTTGCACAAGTAATCTATCCTGACCAAGAACTACTTCATTCAGCTCATCTAATTTAATTAGTAGCTGGTCAGATGATAGAGTTACCTCAGATGAGTCAAGCTCATCGCCGCTGTGATCGCTGTCGGCCATGAAGCAAAGGCCGGTGAAGTCTCTTCCCTTCTTGTCCTTCTTGTCCTCCTTCCTTGGGGACTCCTCCTCCTCAGAGCTCGACTCCTCAGTTGAGGATGTGTCGATGTCACTGAGAGCAGCAACAAAGGCTCTGGAAGCAGCCTTGGCTACTTTCTTAGCCATCTTGCCGCGCTTGCCCTTTACAAAAGGCTTCCTCTCCTTTTTGTGGTATTTGGGGCGCTCACTCTCGTCTCTCTTCTTGAGCTTAGCGCAATTTGCCTTAATGTGAGAGGTGTCGCCACATTCATAGCAACCACTAAAACCACTTCTCCTCTGATCCCGTCTCTCATGATGAAAGCGGGTGAACCTCCGGGCAATGAGAGCAAGCTCATCATCAGCTAGAGTGTCCACCTGCTCCTTTGTGACGGAGACCAGGGAGGACAAAGCAAAACCATCTGCAAGAACACAAGTGCCAGATGTGCTTGGTTCTGCAGTGGTGCCACGGCTAGTACTAGAAACCAATGCCAATGGCTGTGGCAAAGAGCTTCTGTGCACTGTAAGAGATGCCTTGGCAATTTCTGTGGACTTCAGCTTGCTAAAGAGCTCATCACAGGTCAATGTGTCATATCCTGCGGACTCCTCAATGCTGGATATCTTCACTTCCCATATGCTACGGTCAAGAGCATAGAGAAGCTTGATAGCCCTATCGTGATCACTGTAAGCAAGCATCCCGTTGGATCGCAAGTTACTCACTATCGCATCAAAGCGAGAAAACATGGCATCTATAGATTCACCAGGTGCCTGCACAAACAGCTGATACTGTTGGTTGTAGGTGCTTTGGCGCCTGGCCCTGATCTGAGTAGAGCCCTCATGAAAGACAGTGAGCGTTGTCCAAATCTCCCTAGCAGTCCTAAGGTGCTGCACCCTATCAAACTCACTCCGGCTCAAACCAATGAACAGTATATTCCTAGCCTTGGAGTTGGCATTATACTGATCCTTCTCTGTTTGAGAGGTGCGAGTCTCAGGGATGGAGTATTGTGAGTCCACAATCTCCCAAATTGCATTTCCTTGGCTTAACAAGTAAGCCTCCATGCGCACCTTCCAATATGCAAAATCTGTCCCATCGAACAGAGGAATTTTACTGCCTCTATCCATGTCACCAACAGATCACAAAACCGGTTAAGGTCAACTGGTGATCTTAACCCGCTCTGATACCAATTGTTGGACCGGAAACGGTGACCAGAGGGGGGGGGGGGTGAATGGGAGCTTTTAGAATTTCGGGCTAAAAACTAGCCTTCGGTTTTAGTTCTGTCTTCTGCGGAACAGGCTTCGAACACTACCTTCGAAGGTCTGGTTCGGAGGTACTTCGACACCTTCGAGCACAGGCTTCGGAGGGGCAAAAGTTCGAAGCCAAGAAGACTTCGCTCCACTTACAACCCTCGAAAATCTACTCTGCTAAGTCAGTGCAGGCTCCGCACATAGGGTGCTTCGAGCAGGCTTCGCACTTCACCCTTCGCAAGAGTGGACTGCCCTCTGAGGACTTCGACCAAGAACTTGGCAGCAGCAACTGGTGCTGTGCTTCGTACACGAAGGTCTACACGCACACAAACGGACTACGCTAAGGGCTTCGACACAAGAAGCAAAACGGGCCTCGGTCAGGGCTTCGCTAGTAAGCAGCGAGGTCTCGCCTCCTGTTACACAGAGCGAACGCACACTGACAAAACACACTTCGCACGAAAAACAACCTTCGCCTCAATTGGCTTCGGTACACTACTGCAGGCGAGGTATGCAACTCGAGCTCAAGCAAAAAGCACAGGAAACAGGGCTTCGCCGCTTGAACAAGGAACACAAAATAAATTGAACTCTGGATGAATATAGCGAGGTATGTGGCTACAGGAGCTCAACAGTAAATGCTCAAAGTGTTAAATGTTACCTACCGAGCCCCCATATTTATAGCCCACAGTTCACCCAAAGGAAATGACTACACTACCCCTAGGGTTTACATTGATTTTGACTCTACAGAACTAAGGGGTACAAAAGGTAGTCCACCTTTATTCTGGAGGCTTCTCTGTCAGCTTTGCAGAGGGGACAGTGTCAGCCTTTTACAGAACAGACAGTGTCAGCCTTTGCAGTCTTTGACCTTCTGGAGTCCTCCCTTCGCACGCGAGGGTGCGGTAGCTTCGGTGAGAAGCCTGAAGCCAGATGGCCTTCGCTTCACCGAAGTCAGTCTCCGATACACTGACGGTTTTGAGCCGAAGCCGTCAAAGCCCTTGGGCCTTCGCACCAACACCTCCGGAGTGGACCACCACGGCTTCGCAGCTACACCCAGCTCGAACTCCGTCAGTCCGTGTACCGAAGCCATGCAGGCCGAAGCACCTCAAGTCAACCTCACTCCGAAGCCCCACCTTCGGAGTACCACCCTTCGAAGTCCCTCCTTCGTCCAAGGCCTCCGCATGAAGCATTCCATGAGCACTTCGACGCAGTGTCTCTCCCCGAGCACACTCCTCGACGAGCCTCACCCGGACCATGCCTTCGATGCGCCTCGACTTCTGAGACCTTCGTCGGGTACCTTCGAATGTCTCCCTCCAGAGCACACTTCGAACCCTTGCCTCCGCAGAGGACTTGATCCAACCAACTCCGAAGTCACTCCATTCGGAGTACCTTCGAAGTGCCTCGCCTCCGAGGACTTTGTCTCGTAGTACCTTCACCCGGAGCCATGCTCCGCACTCTCTGCCTTCACCTGGCATGCCTCGACCCGAGGACCGACCTGGACCACCTTCGTAGCCACCGTGACGGAGCTCCCTGCTCCCCTGGCATCAAGCCTCCCGCTTGACCCAGGTTCACCCGCTGCGAACCTTGTCCGTCGCCACCGAAGTCCCTGCGCACCACAGACAAGCAAACAAGTGTTTCCAGTACTCCGGAGACCTCTCCGGGTTAGCAACCTCCGGCACACACTCCGGTGTACCGCCCAAAGTACCGAACCCTTCGGTACAAACCCAGTCATTGCGTACTGTCGGACCCCTCCGACGAGCACACTCCGCTGCACAGCTGCAGCAAGCAAACACCGAACACACTTCGGTGAAGCTACCTCCGAACACCCTTCGGAGGTCCAACCTCCGAACCCCCTTCGGAGGTACCCTTCGAACAGAGGGTAAAAAGTCTGTCAATCACTCATCACAAAGCACCGAAACCAACCCTTGGTTTCTCAATGAAGAATTCCGAGGGCAGCTACCCGGGCCGATACCTCACCGTATCTCGTCACGGTGAGGCCTATCTGCCGGACGGTAACCTGAACGAACTTCAGCGGGTGGCTAAGGGGCTCCCGGGCGATGTCAAAAGCCATACACTGGGTGCCATAGCGCGCCAGCACCCTCCGGAGGGACACCACGGTGTCGGCTGCCATCTTCTCCCCCTAGGCCAGCGCCTCCATCGCCACCTTATTCCGGGCCAGAAGGTCCACCGCGGTCCGCTCGAGCTGGAGCACCCAGGCTTCATGAGCTTTGGTGGCAGCTTCTATCTCCTAGAGCTCGTCCATTTCCGAGACTTGTGCTTGAAGTGCGAAGACCTCCGCCTCAAGCCGGTCTACCTCCTCAGCTCGGGACCGAAGCCTCTCCACCTCTGCAGCCTGGGCCTAGAGGATGTTGACCTCCGCCGCAAGCTCGTCCGCTTGGGCAGCTCGGGCTTGAAGCCCCTCCAGTTCGGCGACATGGGCCTTGAGGGCGTCGACCTCCGCGACTTGGGCCTGAAGTGCTTCGGCCCTGGCGGCCAGAGGACGAAGGGTTTCGACCTCCAACTCCAATGCCCGGAGCCAGTTGATCTCGGCCGCTTGCTCTCGAACCGTCCTCTCGACGGTCTCCGCTCGCCCAAAGAGCTCTGAAGCGCTATTCTCGTGGCGGCTGCGTTCGGAGAGCAGGGACAATAGTGAACCCTGCGCCAACGCGACTACCTGCGCATGAAATAGCAAGTTAGGAAAAGAGAAGAGGGCTAGGGGCTTGTCCCAGGGCGCTCCGAAAGAGTACCTGGCTCGCGGCGCTCTCAATGGCCCGACCGAGGTCAATGCCGCCACCTGGCTGATCTCGTCTATCAGCCCGACCTCCCTCAAGCGCATATAAGAGTCGTGGACCGGAGCTGTCCTCGCCGTGAAGTCTTCGCCTTCCTCCAGGAAGGGGACCAGGAGGGGCACGCTAGAGCGCGCGCGCTTCAAGTTGGAGGGTGGCCGGATCTCGGCCTCTCGACCGGTACCCTTGGACGTTTCTCTGGGGGCCTCCTCCGATTCCGCCCCGTCACCTAGTCCCGTAGCTCCCGCCGCACATGCAGGGACTTCGGACCCTATGTTGGCTGCATCCCCAAAGGATACCGGGGCTGGAATCGAGACCCGGGCGGAAGTGCCTGCTCAGGAAGAATGGAGGTCAAAGCCGAGGGAATTTGATGCATCCAAATAAAGAGGTGAGTGGAACCACGTACCTTCATCCGCGGTTTCAACTGGGACTTCCGAAGGCCGGGCGCGTCCCGGAGTGCCAGGCCGATAGAACAGGTTGTCTATCGATTTTACTGGGGAACTCGCGGCCGCCGCAACGAGTTTGGCCTCAACGTTGGCGCTCTCCTCAACAGCCCCTAGGGGATCGGCCAACCCCCTTGGTCCAGGCTGTTGGTTTCCCAACTCCCCCGAGAACTGGCGGAGACCCCCTCTAAGGCCAGACCGCGCGGAGGGGTGGACTTGGGAGATGCCTCCACTTTAGTGCTTGGTGCCTCCTACCCAGCCCTCGGAGTAGGCGGCTGTGGGCTCGGGTGGACTGGCGTGCCTCCGGCGCCGCCGGGAGCTGGTTGCTCCAGGCAGATTAGACCCAGGTCCGCCGAGGGGTTGTCCGGTTCCGTCCCGGCCCCCTCACTAGAGTACCACCATTCGAAGTGGGAGGCGGAGGACTGGGCCAGGGAAAGGCTCTTTGGACCCTTTGCCACCTTCTTCTTCTTCAAAGGACGCCTAGGGGAGAGCCCGGTGTCGAGGTCTGCCCCCCTCTTCTTCGAAGGCGCGCGAAGGGCGTCCTTCTCTGGGAGAGGCGGGGGAGAAAGTTTGAGCGCGACCCACACGTGGTTGTATCGCCCCCAGGATCCGACGAGCTCCATTCGTCGCTTGTACTCGGCCGGAGTGGGAGCCCCGAGGATCCTCTCAGCGATTCGGGCTACTTCGTCGGGGGTCTTCACGACAAGCGACCCTGTACCTGAGGTTAGGTTTGCTAGCCCTTTGAACTTTATGGAAGAATTGCTAAGATTAAAAAGAGGCGGGGGCTAACCTAGCCGTTGGGACAGCTCCGTCGACGATGACTCCTCATGGGTGCTCCGGAGCGACGCCAGCCATTCCTTCTTCAACGGCAGAATTTCGAGGGCGACGAACTCTTCCGTCAAATCCTGCATGCTCATCCGGCGGGCGACGATCTGAAGCAGCCGGATGCGAGCGGATACTAAGCCGGCGCTGGCTTCGACGATAGCCTCTCTCCGAAACAATATGTGGCGCGGGGGTCCGGCAAGCCCGGAGCTCAGCCCCACTCGGACGTAGAATCACGGGTGTACCCACTTGGAGTACCACCGTTCGTTGATTGCCTTCGCAGGAATGGAATCCGCGTACCTCATCTGAAGCTGGAAGTTGATGCTCCCGAAGGCTAGCACTCGACCATCCTTCTTCTTCGGTTGGCAAAGGGCTTCGTGCATCTGAGCGAAGACCTCTTCCCAGCCCTCGCAGCCCTCAGCGCGCATGGCCCTCTCAAAGATGGCAAGGCGGGCAACTGCGTTCGGAGATAGCTGTAGGAGCTTGAGGTGGAAAGCATCCAGAACCCCCGAAAGGAGCTCTGAAGCCAGAAATCCCAGCCCCGCGTCGAATAACGCCTCAAAGATGATGACCTCGCCTTCGCGTGGCTCCGGGATCGTCTCCGTGCCTGGCTTCCTGGCCCTTGAGTCGGAACCGAGGCGGCCCCTAGTCGCCAGCTCAATGGACCCGTCCGTGCACGCCGACGGCCCCAGCTCCAAGGTCTGCTCCCGGAACTGTTCCGAGGCCGGGCGGAGCTCCCGCGGCTCACGTGTTTCTGACGGACTAGGATCCGTCGCCGCCGCCGCCGCTGCCATCTGGCACTGCAGGAAGCGGGGGTCTACTGCTACCGCGGGGGTGTTCCTCTACGCCATGGCTAGAGGAAGCAAGGGAGGAGGACAAGAAGCTCGAGAGCGAAAGTTTGTCCGTCAATTTCATGGCTAAAAGTCTGATCAAGTGAGCAGGAGAGGGCTCAGCCAGTGGGTGGGAGGCTATTTATGCGAAAGGATGGTTACCGCCGTGACGTTTTAGCGCCGCGTCGGTCCGCCTTCCGCCACTCAACGCGCGCGCACCGGTCGCGCGGCCACCGCATTAAAGCCTTGCCCGCTCGCCTTTGAACGCGCCGGTCTTTGACGGTCAGCCTCCCTCGCGCTGCCCGTGCACCTAGCGCATTGATTGTACTAAGTGATGCTCCCGTCCACCTTCCCGCGCACCAGCGCCCAGCGGTCAAGGCTGCGCGAGCATCGAGAACGGTCTATCAAAGTCCTCCCCTTGCAGAGTGCGGGGCGACTAGTTCGTCTAAGGCACTCCGAGGCTGGTCCCCGACCTCCAGGCTCTGGAATACTTCCAAGGCCCTGGAGTACCTTCGAAGTGATCAAATGAAGGCGGTTCTCAGCAAAGATCTGGGACCTCTATGTGAGTTAGTTTCTTATAAGTTATCGAAATTATCCTGTGCGCTCCTTTCCTTTCTTCCGTGCAGGACTCCCAAAAGAAAAGAAGCGAGGGGCTACTGTTGGGGGAGATAATCCCGATGGCAGTTGGAAGCACGAAGAGAAGTACGGTTCAGGAGGGAAGCCACGTCCGGAAGGCCCTGCGTCCTGTGCCAAAGGTACCTGTGGGCCCGAGGCAGGGAGGCCTAGGGGTCTCCGGGAGCTCCGAAGCATACAGAAGAGACCCTCGGACAAAGCGACCAGCAGGAAGCAGGAGGTCAACCTCCCGAAGGTGCGGAGGCTCCGGGGCGCGATCGGACATCAGGAGATGACCTAGTCAAGGCGGCCTGGGGATAGGATCACCATCGTCTGCGCTGTGTCGGGCGATCGTTGCATCGCCCGATAGGGTTGATACGTTGTCAGTGTCGCGCCTTCCTGTCTGTACCGTGTAGCAGCTATTCTTGTCTGTATTACAAGTTTGTGTCAGGCTGAGTAATGGTTGGGGGGTTTTGGAGGCATTAGACCCTTCTGGGACGGGTCGCCCTATAAATACCCACATCTCCAGTGGTAATGGACACACGATCCAAGAATACAATCTAAGCTCTGCATTCCATTACTCTCATCTTCTAGAAAACCTGTCGGCTCGATCCGTCGTCCCAACAGGGTACAAGTACTACATCTACATCAATGAGACCCTCGACGCCAATGGACCCGGTGAAGAGCGCAGAGATTGACTATATAAACATTATCCTCCCTACCCTCGACAACCTCTCCGAGGAAGATAGGGCAAAGATTGAATCCAAGACGAAGGAGTTGCACGCTCTCATGCTTTGGTGCTTCACCAAGACCCACAGGGGCTTTGTCAAGCATGATATCGATATCCCAACCTCTCCAGAAGCAAGGTAACACCACCATCCCACTACAACAATCTAGGCAACTTCCGTCGGCCAAAGCCGACGGAAGTTAGCCCTTTCCCGATGGAAGAAGCTAACTTCCGTCGGCAAAAGGCTAACTTCCGTCGGCATTTGGTCGATGGAAGCGGGTAGACGGAAGTTAGCTAACTTCCGTCGGCTTCATGTGGCCGATGGAAGTAAGCGCCGGACTCTGCCACGTCAGTAGAGGGGCGCTAACTTCCGTCGGCCAGCCTGGCCGACGGAAGTTAGGGGTACCTAACTTCCATTGGCTTTGGCCCTAGCCGACGGAAGTTAGCCTTTCTTCCCACGTGGTCGAAAGCAGCTAACTTCCGTCGGCTATGGTCAAAGCCGACGGAAGTTAGCTGGTATTTTTTTTGTTTTTTCCTGGTTCCCCTACTCACATTCACATCCAACCACAATTTCAATCACATTCACATATAACATCCAAAACACATTCAAACTTCACATATAACATCCAAAATCAATCTCACATCCAAATTCACATCCAAACTTCACACATCACATCCAAAATCACATAATATAACTGAATTCACATCCAAAGTCACAGTACACATCTGAATTCACATATAACATCCAAATTCACATACAAAGTCACATAACACAGCGAGAGCCACATACAAAGTCACATTTGTCCATATACTCACTGATCGCCCACATTTGGGTCGTGGGCACCGCCGCTGCCTCCCGCTTCATCCACACTTGCCCCGGAGGCTCCATCCTGACCAGGCGTACAGAAACTCTGAAGAAATAGACAAAATTAGAGAACGAACTCAAGTATCCTACTAAACGCTAACTTAAGTATCTAGGAGGTACCTCAGGTGATGTAGGAGATAGTGGTTGTGGCGTGGGAGGTAGTGGTTGGAACATGGACATGTCAAATGCACCATTTTGCTGGGAGCCAATAAGTTAGTTACCATCACAATACCTGCAACATTGAATGAGTTAGTTACCATCACAATACCATACACAAAACATTAATAAAAACACTGTCTCACCGTCCATGGCTTTTGCCACCTCCGCTGGAGTACACGGCCATTTGGTCGACAGGTTCTCTCCGCCAATCATAGTCCTCTCCATGGAGTCGAACCATGTGTTCACCATACTGCGCCTGCAAAAAACATGTCCGATTAGCTAGACGCAGAAAAATGAAATTATGCAAACTCTTAATAACATCTCACCAAATAGTCCGTGGCTGTCTGTCTACACAAGACATCTGGCTGTGTAGGATCGCTTCCTTTGTGACCAGAGGTATACACCTCTATGTCACTTGGCACGTTGCTAGATTTAGCTTCCTGTACAATAGAAATGAGTTAGTCGCATTACAATGTATCTATAGCTAGATAGTGACAGAAGGAGGTCTTACCATGCGTTTAGCGTGGTGAATATGTCCATTGGCACCATATCTGTGCTTCGGATCCATCCCGCGACATTGTCTTTTCTGCTCGGAAGTCTTCTTAAATGCAGCTGAAGACCAAATCTTGCAGAATTCGAAATATGCATCCTCGCGGTTTGCAAACCATGGAATCCTCACCTGAACAGAGATGCTATTTGTATTATATGACAACAAATCTCAATAATCGAAGATTTAAAAAGTTAGAATTGCTTACCGAACGGTATTGTTCTTCAGTCAAATATATTGACGATGCGCTCGTCGCCTTGCTCATTCGTTGCCCTAGCTTCTCCTTGTAGTAAGCATTGTTCGCTTGAATGCGGGCATACGAAATGGCGTCCTTCACCACCTTATGTGCATTGTTGTTGAAGACTTGAAGGGCATGATTATGGTGATTGCCGACTTTTGGCAAGCAAAAGCGTAACTGCAAAAGTCATGATTAGTAAAGTGTTGTAACTCGAAAAGCTTTGTGTTAGAACTAAAAGAAGATTGAAAAAACACATGCATACCCAGAAGTCATGAGACACCGCCCCCTGAGCAGTTCCGTGGCACCCGTCAGGAGCAAACCGGTACTGGTCCCATGTCTGGCATAGAACCCGCTCACCAGTCGGCATTGTCAGCACCCCTGGGTAGTGCAGACGACACAGGTTACCCAATATCTGGTTAACCTGCCTAACCCTCGAAGTGCCGTCAAACCGAGAGTCAATCCAAGATCTAGAAATACATAATAAATAAAGTCAGTTTAGTGAAAGAATTTTTTTGAAAAAAAGCAAAACAACAGAAGAGTATTGTTGGGGGAAAATATCTCATCTTCGGGGTTTTTGCCGAAGCAGCATAAAGGCAGTCAACCAGTTCGAAGATTCTCCGAAGATCATCTTCGAAGATGCCCGGAACCCCGTTCGAAGCACGAAGATAGGCATAGGTTCGGAGTACATCTTCGAACTAATGTCCTCCGAGATCTTTTCTGCCAGCTAAGATGGAAAGCTTATCTTCTTTCTTATTAGATTAGTCTGTTACCATTTTAGCCCTATTAAGGAAACCGAATAGTTTCCTTAATGTCGGTTGTAATAGAGGGGTAAATAGGTCTTTTCCTTAATGTTTGGGCCTATAAATACCCCCCATTTCACCCTGTAATAGGGACCGAATACAAGTTATTCAATACACACTTTCGAACTATTCTAAGTTATTATCCTTTCGGAGGCTTAGAACAGTTTGCTTCACAAACACTTCGTTTGATAGTTTCTTTTCCACAGAAACCTGTTAGCGTAATCTTTTACGCCAACAGTTGGCGCCGTCCGTGGGGAACCTAGTCCGAAAAACTTCGTTCTCTACCAACTTCTTACATCATGCCTCCTAAGCGGAGCGCACCTCGCAATCCCACTCGGAGGTCCTCTCGGATCTCCGGAGAGATACCCTTCGACACAGTTGAAGTCGGAGGGTCTTCGACTCTCCCTCCACCTCAAACTCCGGAAGGGGCTTCTATCCCTCGAGGATACGAAACCTCTCCGCCAACCCCTTCCATACTCCGACCGCCCGGAGTCACTCCTCCACCCTCCATCCCGATTCGAACTGATCCTACCAGTTCTCAAGACCCGGAAGGTCCTTCCAGAGGAGATGAAGATAACCTTGGAGATATGGCCACTAAAATGGCCAACCTTCAAGCTGAGGTAGCAAGGTGGCGACAAGAAGCTGCGAACAGGCTTCGCTCTCAAGCCACCTCAACTATCCCTGAAGTGCTCGAAGACGACGATCTTGGTTATCCTGAAGCCCCAGAGAACGCCTCCTACGACAATGAATCTCCGTTGCATCCTGAGCTGCAGAAGGTTCGCTTTGATCCAAAGTTTAAAACTTCGAAGCTCTGCAAGTATGCCGGAGATGAAGATCCCGGAGAGTTCGCGCGTTCTTATGCCCTAGCAATTGAGGCTAGTGGCGGAGTCAGAGACACTATGGCGAAGTGCTTCCCGTTAGCTCTTCAAGGAGTGGCGTTGAGATGGTTCTGGTCTTTAAAGCCAGGATCAATCAATTCTTGGTCACAGTTGAAGAGGAAGTTTATAAGTAACTTTCAGGGCACCTTCGTGCCTCCTATGTCAACAGGAAGCCTTTTCCAAGTGAAACAGCTCCCCGGAGAAACATTGAGGCAGTACTTTAAGCGCTTCGCTCATACGAAGTCGCAAATTCGGGGGCTGTCCACATCCTCAGTGGTTGATGCGGCTCGGGAAGGCGTCAGTCATCAAGGCCTTCTGGATAAACTGCATCGGAAGAGCATCTCCTCAGTGTCACAGTTGATGTCATATTTCGAGGAGTATGCGAGGTCAGAAGAGGGTTGGCTTCGAAGGACTGCTGCTACTTCGACAGTATTGCAAGAAGTTAAAGCAGAAGTGAAGACTTCGGCACAGCTGCAGGAACCAGTCTTCGAAGTGCAACATGATAGAAGAAGAGGGCAAAAGCACCCTCGCTCTGAAGTCTTGAATATTGCACCCCCACAAAAGTTTGCACCAAGAGCTCCACAGTCTGTGGGGAACAAGGCCAGCGGCTGGAGGCTGCCAGGGAAAACGGCTGGCAAAGGCCAGACCCTTTTTTGCTGTATTCATGGAGAAAATCGAAGCCATGCAACTGACACTTGCAAGGCTATCCTTACCCTAAGGGGAGAGTATTTGGAGAGAACTTCGGGTCGAGGTAGTACCGACCGAAGTCCAGCAGCAGCACGCCCAGACCCGGTCCAGGCCGTGGCGCGGATAGAAAATTTTGATGCTGCAAGGCACCCTCCGGTGGCCAATGTTATGCCACCTCCGAAGCAAGAGGAAGGGCAAGATAGAGGAAAGAGAGTAGTTCTCCCTATCTCCGGAGGAGGTACCCTCGGAAGCATGTCCAAGAGACAGCGAAGAGAGTACGTTCGGGAAGTAGGTCATATTGGAACTTCGTCATCTGCAGCTGCAATGCCGGAGTGGTCTCATGTTCCGATATCTTTCTCTGCGGAGGATGCAGCTGGTATTAAGTTCCCGCATGCAGATCCATTGGTTATCACTGCTGATATTGCAGGGACTGAAGTCCGAAGGGTGCTAATTGACGGAGGTAGTTCGACAGATATCATTTTTGTGCAAGCCTTCGATCAGTTATGCATTTCCCGGAAGCATCTCCTCCCAGCGGCTCGTCCTCTGTAAGGCTTCGCAGGACCTCCGCTCGATGCACTTGGCCAGATAGGCCAAGAAGTTACCTTCGGGGAAGGTTTATTAGCTCGGACTGAAGAAGTTATTTTTGATGTGATAGATGCCCCGTATGCTTATAATGTCATCTTCGGGCGGGGCATGTTGAATCAGTTCGGAGCTGTGGCGCATCACAACTACTTGTGTATGAAGATGCCCACACAAGCAGGAGTCCTAACAATCTTCGGAGATCAAGCCATTGCTAGGAGGGTGGAGTATGGTCACGGTCCCCCTCTTGATCCGAGGCAAATAAACAGTGTGCAGGATAATGAAGAAATTTTTTCAGCCTCCTCCGAAGCTTCGAAGAAGTCTTTTCCGAGACCAAGTCCTGAAGGAGAGATTGCAACGAAGGTCATTGTTAAAGATGGTAAAGAATACACTTTTCAATTTGGTAAAGATTTACCTCCTGAAGTTGCAACTTCCTTGGAAAAGGTAGTGGAAGAAAATTTGGATGTCTTCGCTTGGTCTGACGAAGATATCACCGGAGTCGATCGGGATATCATTGAGCACAGTTTACTTGTAAACCCGAAGGCCCGGCCTATTCGACAAGGACTCCGGAAGATGTCCGCAGAGAGAGCTGCTCTAGCTAAGGACGAAGTTGAAAAACTGCTGAAGGCTGGGATTATTAGAGAAGTGGCTCACACAGAATGGTTAGCCAACCGAGTCTTCGTCAGGAAGAAGTCTTCCGGAAAGTGGCGCATGTGCATTGATTTCACATCCCTGAATAAAGCATGCCCACGTGACCCCTACCCCATGCCCCGAATTGATCAACTAGTTGACTCCACTGCAGGTTCGGAGTTACTAAGCTTCCTTGACGCGTATTCTGGTTATCATCAAATATGGTTGAAGCGCGAAGATGAAATCAAGACAAGCTTTGTAACTCCTTCGGGAGTCTTCTGCTATGTAAGAATGCCCTTCGGCCTAAGAAATGCCGGGGCTACTTTTTCAAGATTAGTTGCTAAGGCTCTAGGTCATCAACTAGGTCGCAATGTGGAGGCCTATATGGATGATATTGTAATAAAGAGTGCTTTAAAGCACCAACATAGCCTAGACTTAGCAGAAACATTCAATAGCCTTCGGGCATGTGGGATCCGTCTTAACCCCGAAAAATGTATATTCGGAGCTAAGGCTGGAAAGTTGTTAGGGTATTTAGTTTCAAGCAGGGGAATTGAAGCTAGCCCTACTCAAATAACTGCGCTGCAGAAGATGGCTCCTCCGGAGAATTTAAAACAAGTGCAAAAGCTGACTGGACGTCTGGCCGCACTTAGCAGGTTTTTATCAAGGTCTGCGGAGAGGAGCTTGCCAATATTCAAAGCTTTGAAAGGGTCCGAAGATTTTGCATGGACACCGGAGTGTCAGAGAAGCTTCGAAGACATTAAATATTATCTCAGCAATCTTGATACACTCACGGTGCCTATTGCGGACGAAACCCTACTCCTATATCTTGCAGCTACAGGTTCAGCTGTCAGCGCAGTCCTTGTCAGAGAAGTGGATTTCAATGGGAAGTTGGTCCAAAATCCTGTCTATTTTGTATCCGAAGCATTGTCAGGAGCGAAGACAAGATACTCCGAACTTGAAAAGTTCGTTTATGCTCTGATAATGGCTTCGAGAAAGCTAAGACATTATTTTTTGGCTCACAATGTAATTGTACCAACTTCGTATCCCTTAGGAGATATGCTCCGAAGCAAAGATTCCACTGGAAGGATTGGAAAGTGGGCAGTAGAGTTAGCACCCTTCGGCATATCTTTCTTGGCAAGGACAGCTATCAAATCCCAAGTCCTAGCAGACTTCGTAGCAGAGTGGACTCCACCTGCGAATTTGACTTCGGAGAAATCAGATGACGGAGTTTGGACTGTTTACTCCGATGGGGCTTTTCAAGCATCCGGAGCAGGCATTGGGGCAGTGTTGATTTCACCGTCAGGGCAAAGAGCAATGTACTCCGCAAGACTCAACTTTAAGTCTACCAATAATATAGCGGAGTACGAAGGGATTTTATTGGGACTCCGGAAAGCACGTGCTCAAGGGGCTACAAGAATAAACATAAAAACAGATTCTCAGATAGTAGCAGGGCACGTAGACAAAAGTTTTCAAGTTCGACATCCACAGCTTGCAAAATACTTGGAAGAAATCCGCAAGATCGAAGCACACTTCAAGGGTATTTCCATTCGGAGTATACCAAGAGCTGAAAACGTGCAAGCAGACATTTTAGCGAAGGCTGCAGCCGGAGCTGTGTCTGTGCCTGAAGAAGCTTTCTATGAGGAGCTCAATATACCTTCGGTGCCACAAATTGCCTCTGCAGAGATTCTTTGCATTCCTAGTGCAAATTGGAAAGATTCGATCATAGAACTCTTGCAAGGAGGAACAAATTTGCCCGAAGAGCCCCAATTGTCCAGATTAAAGCTCAGAGCCAGAAGCTATCAGTTAATCAACGGTATATTATACAAGGCCGAAGTATGTTCCCCTCTACTCCGATGTATATCTCAAGCCGAAGGCCAAGAAATTTTACAAGAAATTCACGAAGGCCTTTGTGGAAGCCATTTAGCCCCTGGAGCTCTGGCAGGAAAAACACTTCGCCAGGGGCTTTATTGGCCCACAATAACAGCTGATGCGGAGAGCTTGGTCCGCACTTGCCAAGGATGCCAGTGGATGGGTCGACGGAGTCATCGCCCACCAACAGCTCTTCAAGTCATTGCTCCGGTATGGCCCATGGCCAGATGGGGTATGGATCTAATTGGTCCATTTCCGTTAGCAAAGGGAAATCTGAAGTTCGCAGTGGTAGCTATTGAATATTTTTCTAAGTGGGTAGAAGCAGAGCCCTTAACAGCTATCACTTCGAACAATGTACAGAAATTCTTCTGGAAGAACATTATTTGCCGGTTCGGAGTGCCTAGATATCTCACAGTTGATAATGGAACACAGTTCGACGCAGAACCCTTCAGGAAGTTTTGCGAAGACCTAGGCATTCAACTATGTTTTGCTG
The DNA here is from genome assembly GCA_019279435.1 of Zizania palustris. Taxonomy (NCBI): domain Eukaryota; kingdom Viridiplantae; phylum Streptophyta; class Magnoliopsida; order Poales; family Poaceae; genus Zizania; species Zizania palustris. Next base: position 901,392 of record JAAALK010000287.1, read on the forward strand.
CAGTGAGACATCCTCAGTCGAATGGAGCCGTAGAGCGAGCCAATGGAAATATTTTATCAGGGCTAAATCGAAGAATAGTAGGATTATCAAAGGGACTGTGGACCGAAGAGCTTCCGAAGATTCTGTGGTCCATTCGGACTACGCAAACAAGGTCCACAGGTTTTACTCCGTTCAGACTACTATTCGGAGATGAAGCTATGACTCCGACGGAGCTCAAAGGGGGATCATTTCGCAGCACCGAACCGGACATTGAAGAAGAAAGACAAGCTTCGTTAGATTTGTCAGAAGAAACAAGACTTCGGGCTGTAGCCAATTTATCAAAGTATCATCAGCAGACGAAGACTTGGTATGACCCGAAGGTTAAGCTCAGTGAGTTAAGGCCGGGTCATCTTGTTCTACGAAGCATTATAGCACCAGGGAAGTTAGGCAATAAATGGGAAGGTCCATATCTAATTGTCCGCTCAGGGCGCCCTGGTTCATTTAAATTAGCTAATTTAGAAGGTGAAGAGTTAGCACATACTTGGCATGCGGAGCACCTAAAGCGATACTTCGCATAAGGGCTCCTTGTAATTCGCTTGTAATCACCTCTAAATTAATAAAGCATATGACCCTGATAGTTGCCTTCCCCTCATAGACTTCCAGCTTCCGAGTGGACGCACTGGAACCGCGGGGTCGACCGAGAGGGAAGTGTCATTAAGCTGGGTTGTATTTTCGGACTTCGAACCCATAAAGTTCGAAGCCTCCGACGTGGTGGCTGACATAATCCGGAGCCCAGGCCAACGGCTTGTAGGCATCCGTAAAAGAGCCCAAAACCACATTCTACGGAGTCCAAGCCATTGGCTGGTAGACTTCCGTAAAAAGAGCCGAAGGTGGCCAAAATCTACGGAGTCCAAGCTGCAGCTTGCAGACTTCCGTAAAAAGAGCCGAAGGTGGCCAAAATCTGCGAAGTCCAAGCCATTGGCTGGTAGACTTCTGCAAAAACAGCCGAAGGTGGCTAAATTATACGGAGTCCAAGCCATTGGCTGGTAGACATCCGTAAAAAGAGTCCAAAGAGACAATTGCAAACTCCGAACCATTGGTTCGTCAGAGATCGCAAAAACAAGCCGAAGGTGGCTAAACCAAAACAACATTTGAGCCATGAGCTTCGAATGTCTGTTAAACATACTCCAAAGTGACAAATTTCTTAAGACACTAAAGTGTCCTGAAAGTTATTTCAATTGATTTCTTTCGTAAAACAAAGGTACTAAGTTACCATTCTTCTGACTACAAAAAGTCAAAGACATTGCATAAGATTACAAAAGATCTTTAAATGACAGAGGGGCTCCGAACCCCCAAAAAAATTGTACTCCGAAGTTTTTCTTTGCGCATAACCATCTTTGAATACATTTCGAAGTTGCTTATACCCAAAGAGGGGCTAGTAAATATGGAGACAATTTTAAATCAGCATTCATTATTGAAATAAATGTGTTTACAGATTACACTATGAAAAATTGGTATCTATACCAAGAAGGAATCGGAGACCTCTTCGGTCCCGAGAGCTAGGGGTGGAACGACTAGTTCCAACATCAGAAGTTCTAAGAACTTTACGTTTAACTCTCTTCCTCCCCCTCGAAGCTCTAAAATCCTTCTGCTCTTGTTGAAGCTCGGCCCAAGTTCGAAGCCGCTCGGGGCTTCTTTCCCAGCTTCTAAGATCTTCAGATCTTTTATTTTGGGTTTCACCTTCGTCTTCAGACCAGTTAGTGTCTTCAGAAGACGAAGTGTTTGCGTCAACCTCTTTATCTTCCTCTTTAATATAAGACAATACGTCTTTGATTACTTCAGGCGCAATTACGCCGGAGTCATCTCGAGGAATAAGAAATCGAGGACGCTTATAACTCTTTAGAAGGTCGAAGGTGTTCCACAATGAGCGAAGTTCGCTGTTAAGCTCTAACACTTCATAACTTCCATAAGAGGCAAAGCCTAAAAATATGACAAACAAGACTTTCATTGATAAATGTTTACAAGCATGAGCTTTACATAATCAAAAAATCCTAAATAATTCCTAAACCTGCGGGTTCGGAGGAGGCTGACTGCTTGAAGTTTGGCTCCGAACTTGCTTCTGGCGTTGGCCTTCATCAATCCAAGCCTTGATCGCAGAACGACCTTCGGCTCTCCATGAAGTTTGAAAGGCTCGCCAGGCGGCAGTCACGCCTTCGGAAGGATTCAAAAGTCTCTCGTCGTCGAAGGTAATGGAGCCCTCTGCGCTCGGAGTAATTATTCGGCCCAAATCCTCATAGTAACGAAGTAATCCGAGGGCAGACACTTGTCTGGAGAGTTCTCCATAACGTATGCCTGCAGACTTCATTTGCTTCGCTGCTCCTTGGATCCTCTTTAACCGGCGCAGCAGAGTCACATTGTCATCCGAAGGTAGTGATCCGGTAGTACCGAAGTACTCCAAGACACCTAGCATCTGCTCGATGACCTCCGAAGCCACCTTCTCAGACTTAAGCTTTTCCTCAATAAGTGCATCCTTGGCCGAAGTCGTTTCTGCTAGAACTCCAGAAATTCTAGCATTCTCTGTAGTCAAAGTATTCTTTTGAGTCAGGAGTTGGCCAGCCTCTTCTTGGAGCCTCGCAAGTTCGGACCCCTTAGCAGCATCCTCCTTTCGCAGTTTTTCAACCTCTGCTCGAAGCACAATTCTTTCTGCTTCGAGCTCTTTCTTCGCAGCCTCCAAGCTTTGCCTAGCCCTTCGCTCTGCTAATATTACATTATCCATCTGAGCTACTCGACCTTCGGAGAAGTTAAAATTTCTTTGAAGAGCTTCGTTTTCCTCTCGAAGTTGAGCAATTTCATTTTCGCCCGATAAAGCTGCAGCGCGGGCCAAGACTGCTTGCTAAGAAAAAAGAAAAACTGAAATAAGAAATTATTCATATATAATTTGCTATTTGGTTCGAAGATGCTTTGTACCTGGTAGGCTGCTCTTTCTATAGCAATGTTAAGCTCCGAACTTTTCGCCCTGCTTAAGAGGGCTACCAGTTCTGTTTCCCCGACTTTGCGACTGGCTTGACCCAAAGGTTTAACCAGAGTTCGAAGTCCGGTTCTCTCCTCCAAAAAAGGAGTTAAGAGAGGAAGCATTACTGAAGCCTTTTGATCAGCTCTGCTTAGCGAAGGTCCGGAGAGTTCTTCTGAGGCCCTTGGAACTTCAGTAGATGGCCCCCCCTCAGTTGATTCACTTTCATCTGACTCAGACGAAGTTGATCCTTGAGTAGGGAGAGGCTCTATGTGTCTTTTACCCCTTCCAGGCCCTTGTTGAGTGACCTCCGGGTGCGGTTCTGAAGTCGTCGAAGGCCTTTGAGTTGTGTCTTCGTGATGTACTTCTTCCGAAGGAGGCTCTGCGAAAACAAAAATATTATACATTGTAAAATTTTGCAGAAAATGATAAAGAATTATGCGAAATTTACCTTCGACATTCTCCGGGAGATCGAGCACTGGACTGCTCGGAGGATCGAAGGTGAAGTCATCATCTGAATCCACAGTTAAATTTTCTGCTGTCGGAGCATCTTCGTGAGCAATCCTTTCCTCCACAACTGAAGTTGTAGGAACTTCGACTTCATCTTCACCCATAGGGGCTTCGATTTGCTCCTCTTGAGTATCCAGAGCTCTTACTTCTTCAATGTTAGCTTGGGGCTCCGGTATACCTGCAGTATCTTCAATGCAAATATTTCGTTGAGCTGCATCTTCATCAATCAATCTCTCTAATAATATACCTTCATCTTCTTTAGAACCAGAGATTGAGGTTCTTGAGATCGAAGCCGCAGGATTCAAAGGTGCGAGATTTTTTGGCTTCCGAGCCACCTTCTTCACCGGAGTCCTTGCGGAGCTAGAAGCTCCGGCTTCAGCAACTCTTTTCTTGGGTCCTTTCTCCAGAGGCACCCAGTCCATCAGAGGGGGCGGAGTTAACTCCAACATTCCCCATACTCTGTTAAACCGTTCCCAACTCCCGACCAATTTAATTCGCCATTCTTTTTCCGTCGGAGTTGGGGCACCCAGAATCTTCTCCGAAGCCCTTACAATTTGCTCTGAAGTAATAGGGGCTGAAGAAGCTAAAAATAATTCAAGTTAGTCTTTCTTCGAAGTAAATATGTACAATGCATGTTGGTTTCGAAGTTACCTGCAGGGCTCGAAGTAAAATTGATCTTGCGAAGACCACCTTCCGAGTCATCCTCGAAGATGATAGGCCAGTTGGCCATTAGCGGAGGAATTTGCAGTCCGAGGAATTCTTCGGCTAAGTCCCGCATGCTTAACCTTCGGCTAATTTTCTGAAGCAGGTTAAGGCGAGCTTCGAGCTGGCCTTCGTCAGGCTGAACTAAGGCTTCCTTCCGGAATTGAATTTCTTTGAGGGGCCCAGCCAGAGGACTGCTCGCTCCAACTTCGGCATAGAACCACCTCAGGACCCAATCAGTATACCATCTAGCATTGATGGCCTTGGCAGGAAACTGAAGAGCATATTCGTCCCGAAGCCTAAAGTTGATAGAGCCGAAGGATACTACCACTTTTTCACCTCCGGAGCCTACGAAGGTCTTCGGCTGGCAAGTTGCTCTATGAAGTGCAGCGAAGATTTCTGCCCTCCCCTCACAACCTTCGGCTCTCAGCGCCCATTCAAAGATAGCTAATCTAGCTACAACATTCGGAGATAGCTGAGGGAGGGTTACATGGAACAGATTAAGTACTTCGGCCAAGAAGTCTACAGCAGGGAGGCCCAAGCCTGCTTCGAAAAAGGCTTCGAATACTACAACCTCTCCGGGTCTTGGTGATGGAATCGATTCTTTGCCCGGCTTCCGAATCATAACTCCATTACTAATTTTTCCCCCTGCTGTGATTGCCAAAGACTCTCTCTTGCAGGTAGAAGGCCCCAACTCAAAAGACTGATCCAAATACTTGGTCGAGGGCAGGCACAGACCTTGGTCATCGGCGATTTGGGGATTTCTCCCCCCTGCCGCCATGGATGTCGCCGCCTGCATCGGAGGTGCCGCCGCCAACGCTGCCGCCGCTGCCGCTGCGGCCGCCTGTTGCCGAGCCAAGGCCGAAGGAGGCGCAGATCCCTTGGTCTTCACCATCACGATCGCTGGATTGTTCTGAGGAAATGGAGGCTAGGGCTCAAGAACTCAAAGGCTAGGGCTCAAGAACTCAAAGGGCTCAAAAGTTTTTGATTGCTAGAATGCGGTGAAAAGGTAACCGGGTAACTTCTAGGCCCTTTATTTATAGCCTAGGCTTCACTTTCTTACCGTTAATCCATGTCGTTTCGCATTCCTGCCGTTACTTCTTTTACGAAATTAACGCCTGCTACAGTTTCCGTTGGAAACAGAAACTAACAGCTATTTTTTCTAAGTATAAAAAGACTTTCGAACTTCCTGAGTCAGTTCTAAGATAGTTCGAAAAGTAATTACCTTAAGACTGATTCGGAGTTCATATCTTCATGCATTTCGGAGATAAAATAAAAACCAATAACCCCTATGATTGGTTATCTTTTCCTTTCGTATACTGCTTTCCTAACGTTACAGGTCAACGGAGAAGCGTATTCGAGGGGCTACTGTTGGGGGAAAATATCTCATCTTCGGGGTTATTGCCGAAGCAGCATAAAGGCAGTCAACCAGTTCGAAGATTCTCCGAAGATCATCTTCGAAGATGCCCGGAACCCCGTTCGAAGCACGAAGATAGGCATAGGTTCGGAGTACATCTTCGAACTAATGTCCTCCGAGATCTTTTCTGCCAGCTAAGATGGAAAGCTTATCTTCTTTCTTATTAGATTAGTCTTTTACCATTTTAGCCCTATTAAGGAAACCGAATAGTTTCCTTAATGTCGGTTGTAATAGAGGGGTAAATAGGTCTTTTCCTTAATGTTTGGGCCTATAAATACCCCCCATTTCACCCTGTAATAGGGACCGAATACAAGTTATTCAATACACACTTTCGAACTATTCTAAGTTATTATCCTTTCGGAGGCTTAGAACAGTTTGCTTCACAAACACTTCGTTTGTTAGTTTCTTTTCCACAGAAACCTGTTAGCGTAATCTTTTACGCCAACAAGTATTACACTTATCCGTCACCTACAGGCGTAATCTCGATCTTGGCTCCACCGGAAGAGACTACTGGTGGGGCGACCAGGTGGCTCGTCCTGAAAGATACTGAGACCCCGGAAGCCTCAGCCCCCTCCTCCTGACCCGCACCATTCGGGACATCCCCCCTGCCCCGCACCCTCCAGGTCATCCCCCTGCCCCACACCCTCTGGGTCATCCCTCTGCGCCGCACACTCTGGGACATCCCCCTCCTACCCCCACCGACCGGATTATCCTCGTGACCCGCACTCTCCAAGTGTTCTTCCTCCTAAAAAATAGTATTGAAACAATTAGTAATAGTTTATAACTGGCATAAAAAGCAATCTGAAAGTTACCTCATCATCCAGTTGAAATGCAATAGGCCGACCAATTAATGTCGGATCTATGCATCTCAGGAGCTGCTCTTGACGACGTTTGTTTGAAGAAGAGGAACTACCCTGGAATAGGGTGTCCTCCTGACTCGTCGGTGTACTCGCCAGAGTACTCGCCGATGAACTCCCCAAGCGGAAGAGCTTCCTCGTGACACTCCTCACCTTTTTCTACATCCTGTTCAAAATAAGCACAAACAAGCATTTATTAGTAAAGAAGGTTTGTACATATGAAAAAACATGTAATATGAAGTATATTGCATATGCATGTATGAAAACAATTACTTGTCAATTATCATCAAAATCAGGATCAATTTGTCCTTTTCTCCCCAAAGCACGCCATGTTACTTTTTTCTTCTTATGTTGGTGTTTCCTTTTCTCGGGAACTGCCACATCATTAGAATCGCCGAGAAAAGAATCTGTCGACGATTCTGACTCTACATTAAACGAAGTCGGCAATTCATCATCTTGGTAAACCTCATCGACCTCTTCAACCTCCAATTGATAAGCGCCATCACTAGGGGTGTGTAGACGTTCCCGAGGATTCACTTTGTAGACTACCCACCAAGCACTTAGTTTTTCACATGGGTACGACATATAATACACCTGCTCGACTTGGTGAGCAAGGACAAAATTATCGCAACGAGATAATCGTTCCGCGTGTTTGACTTTAACCATCCCAAATTGGTTTTCACGAGTACCATGTTTAGGGTCGAACCAATCACAATCGAAGAAGACTACTTTAATCTCCTTATTCCCGGCAAAATTGTACTTGATTATATTTTTTATGATTCCATAATACATAGTTGCGTGTCCTTGTCCATCAACGACCCTTGTAACAACTCCAGTATTAGTTGATGCCGCTAGAGGTCGATATGCTTCAAAAATAGTTGAACGGAAGCGGAAACCATTAACATCATAGCGACCGTAACTTTTGGCACTAATACTCCCGTAAGAGAGCTGTCGCAAGTCTATATGTACATTGTCAGTGAGCACGCACTGCAAATCATAGGAGATTATAAGATAATTAACCTAGTAGAGTAAAATAATATGTGTCACAAAAGGTAAGGATTTACATGTTCTTTGAACCAAGTGAGGAAACTAGGCCCGCCATTTACTCCTTCTCGACGCAATTTATCTAATTGCTTCTCCGTTGGTTGACGACCAGACGTCAAGTATTTCGAATCAAACATACTGTCATTGTAACGAATAGGTAAACAAACATGTATAAAATTTGGAGGTAAAATATAAAACTAAAAAGAATTACTTACGCGAAATATTGTTCTATCTCTTCCATATTTGAGTACATGTAGAGCTAGGCATATGTTCGTTCTTCCTGAGTTACATAATATGTCCTGGAGACACCAACAGTTATGCCCTTCCACCCAAATATTTGGAGATCACTACAAGGATGGTCTTCATCCATATGGTACCATGTAGCAGGTGTGTTGACATTGTGATGCTCAGCGAAGTATACACTAGTGAAGTATGCTATCTCTTTCAATTTAAATTCTTCTGCGATGCAACCTTCAACTCTGGCCTTATTACCAACCATCGCTCTAAGCTTCTTTATGGACCTTTCAATATGATACATCCACCTATATTGCACAGGGCCACCTACCTTAGCTTCATATGGCAGATGAACCAGTAAATGTTGCATTGGATTGAAGAACCCTGGAGGGAATATTTTTTTCCAATTTACATAAAAGCACTGGGATCTCTTTCTCTAGCATCTCCATCATATCTTTCTTAATTTCTTTCGCACAAAGTTGTCTATAAAAATGGCTCAGCTCAGCTAACGCCTTCCACACATCATCATTCAGGTACCCGCGAAACATGACAGGAAGGAGTCTTTCCATTATTATGTGGTAATCGTGACTTTTCAATCCATTTAATTTCCCTGTCTTCAAATTCACAGCTCTTCTAAATCCCGCGGCGTAACCATCTGGGAATTTCAAATTTTTCAACAACCTCATTACTTGTTTTTTTCTTTAGGTTTTAAACAAAATGGGGCACGTGGCTTGCCACCACTATTCGTCAACTCAAGGGTTGGTCGATTACAAATCTCAGCTAAATCTCTTCTCGCCTTTACATTATCTTTTGTCCTATCAGTAAAATCCATACATGTACTTATAATGCTTTCACCAACATTACGTTCCTGATGCATAACGTCAATGTTGTGCATCATAATTAGTGATTTGACATACGGTAGTTCCCATAAGCCACATATGTGGGTCCAATTATGTTCGGTTCCGAATCCTACAAATCCATCCTCATTTTCATTAAGGACCAACTCATTCAGCATATCAGAGATTTCTCTACCATTTAAACGCCTTGGTGGTCCCTTTACAACAATATTGTCCTTCTTGAAATTGTTCCTCTGTAACCTAAATGGGTGATTTAAGGGCAAAAAGTATCTATAACAATCAAAGTAACAAATCTTTCCCCCAAAGTTCAGACGGAAACAATCTGTGTCCTTCGCACATATCGGGCATGTCAACCTTCCTTGACAACTCCAACCAGAAAAAATACCGTATGCCGGAAAATCGTGGACCGACCACAGATACGCAACTCGAAGATTGAATTTTTGCTTCTGGTCATAGTCATATGCTTCAACTCCTTTCCACAATTGTTTCAACTCTTCAATTAAGGGCTTCAGCCTGACATTTAGTCGTGTTCCAGGATGCTCTGCACCAGGTATAATGAGACACAGGAACATAAATTCATATTTCATACAAAACGAAGGTGGAAGGTTGTATGGAATAGCAAACACAGGACAACAAGAGTACGACGATGCGGTTACATTGAAAGGCGTGAATCCATCTGTTGCCAACCCGATGCAAATATTCCTTGCATCACTAGCAAAGTCTGCATCAAAATCATCTAGAGCCTTCCATGCCTCACCATCAGATGGGTGCACCATTACTTCATTATTCTCACGTACACCTTCTTTATGCCATCGCATATGTCTAGCGGTTTTCTTTGAGAGAAACAATCGTTTCACCCGAGGTGTAAGAGGCATGTAACGAAGTTGCTTATGAGCAACCTCTGTCGTCACCTTCTCTCTGTCTTCATTTACGACCTCTACGAATCTCGGTTTACCACATTTTAAGCATTTCACCTAATTACTATGTTCTTTCTAGAACAACATACAATTATCTCGGCACACATCAATCTTCTCATACTCCATGCTGAGAGCAGAAAGCATTTTCTTTGACTGGTACATGTCTTTCGGCACCTTATGGTTCTTAGGAAGGATATCGCTGATCAGATTCAAGAGCTCCTTATAACAATTGTTTGAAAATGCAAACTTTGACTTAATAGCCATAATACGAGTCACGAAAGCGAGAACGCTTACGGTGGTGTGCTCATGCAATGGCTCTTCTGAAGCTCGAAGGATGTCGAAAAACTTTTTAACCTCCGGTGTTGGAGGATCCTCAGGGTTTGTTCAAACTCCGGTCGTATAGCATCAACCATCTCATCCATCCTATCGTCAGCAACGCTATCATCTTCCTCTTCCACTACTAATACCGTTTTTTCATGGCCTGTCTCGCCGTGAAAAGACCAAACTTCATAACCTGGCACGAAACCATATTTGCAAATATGCAATGACAATGTCCTCTTGTCTTGCCAACGAGAATTTCTGCACTTCATGCATGGGCACCTCGTGCCAGTGTTTGTTGTCAAAGCGAATGCACGATCAACAAATTTCTCAGTGTTGATTACCCACTCCCTCGTGTGAGCTCCACTTTTCATCCAACCACTATACATCCACCGTCGGTCGTCCTCAGCCATTCTATAGGCAAAACATTCATTCAATCAAGAATGCATCACAAGTACTAGACGTTTTTCTACATATCATGTCCCTATGTCTATAGGAAAAGATAGGTCCTAAACCCACCCAAGAGTGACAGACAGAACGTGATATTTATGACAAGCCATGAGTCTGAACAAAATTTCAGCAGCATAACCCCGCTGTTCTCCAATTGCACGCCTCATAGTGATGCAATAGAGAACAAAAAGGTTATGTCACTGAAATCTCGTTCAGACTCATGACTCATCATAAAGACCACGCTTTGTCGCCCACTCCGAGGCTATCCAAAAAGGGACAATTCCGGACCTACACATCTCACGCGCATGACACGTGTGAGACATGTTGGTCCGAAACGGGTGACGCATAGGTTTCGTTACACTATCTACGTTGTTGTCATATAAAAAATTCCATACGAAAAGAAATATATATAATAAAGTATATATATGTAATACTAATCACCGTAATGAAATCATCAACAAACCAAAAATTAATAGAAGAATTTAATTAATAGCATATATAATAGAACATCACAAACGAAACACTTGTAATAGCATAAATAGTCAACGTAATGAATCAATTTCCACTTGACATGCACTAGCAATTGAATCAATTATTCATTTATCACATACTACGATAAAATTTAAGTGTCTATCATACTATCAATCTCGATCAAAATTTAAGTGCCACTACGACAAAATTGTATTCCGATAGGTACTAGCAAAAATAATTGTTCATTGAGTATCAGACCGAAACATTTGGCAAGCATATTCATAATTTAACTCAATTCACAATTCACAATTCAATTCACACCAAATATTCACAATTCACAATACAATTCACAAAGTAAACAAACTATTCAATCACCATGCAAGTGAGGGGTAAAAATTACTTGGCGGACGGCGACGGTCGGCGGGCGATGACGGACGGTGGGCGGCGATGACGGGCGACGGCGGCGATGACCAGGGGGCGGCGGCCGGAAGGGGGCGGCGATGGCCGGGAGGGGGCGCTGCGGCGGGCGGCACGGGCCGGTGGCCGGCGGGCCGCTGGCCGGGAGGGGGCGCGGTGGAGGGTGGCGCTAGCCGGGAGGGGGCGCGACGGTGGGCGGGCGGGCGGTGGCGCGGGCGCGAGGCGTGCGGCGGCGTGGGCCGGAGGCGGGTGGCTGGGGCGGCGGGAGGCAGCGGGCGGCCAGGGCGGTGGCGTGGGCCGGAGGCGGGCGGTGGCGGCGGCGCGGGCTGGGCGCTGGAGGCGGCGGCGGGTGTGCAGTGGGTGCGTACAGGGAGTTAGGTCTCCCTGTACACGTGCGCGGTTGGGGAAAAACCCCTAACTTCCGTCGGCCAGCATTAAAGCCGACGGAAGTTCTAACTTCCATCGGCTTTAATGCTGGCCGATGGAAGTTAGGGGGATCTGATCGGCCACGAAAAAATGCAGCCTAACTTCCGTCGGCCACTGTGAAAAGCCGACGGAAGTTAACTTAACTTCCGTCGGCCATTTGAGGCCGACGGAAGTTATTTAACTTCCGTCCGTTTTTCCAAAAACCGACGGAAGTTATTTTAGCCGACGGAAACTTTCTGTTTTCTTGTACATCGAGCAAAAGATCAAGCAAAAGATCAGCGACACTTTTGCAAATCGATTAGGGCCCTAGGATGAAGGCGGTGTTTAGGAGATTTAGTTTTTCCGAGGCCGCTTCTCCAACTCCGATTGCTAGTGTATCCTATGTTCATCACATATACAGTCGAACTGACGGGAGTACCGGGACAACCATTGCATCTCTGGCCTTGTCATCTATGGCCAACACCGCGTTCAACTCTATTGGTCAGATCGACCCCACGATCGGTCAAACCGCCCCTACCACTTATTATGCGCCATCTCTGCCCGTGCCTACGCTACCCTTTCCCATGCTTCCTACACGTCCATCTCCCGTGCACCCATATAGACCCAAGCACATCCCTTATCATGAGTCGGCATGATAGTAGGAGCCACACGGCCGACACGCTGATAGGCCACCACGTGTCGCGCCCCCGCATGAGATACGCGCACAAGCAAGAGGCATAGACGACATTGAAGAGCGAATCTATGCACTATTTAGGGAATGCACGGGTTTCACACCTCAGGATCGGGCTAGGGTTTTGTTGACACGAAAACGTGCCCCCTCACTTGGGCCGGTTCGACGATCCAAAAACATCGTGAAATGTTGATGTCACGTTCCGACAATCCTTAAACCATGGTAAGGGGATAACGGAGTCGGCATGCAATCAAATAATATTAATCTAAAACTACTCAATTAACCGAAGTGTTGGAAAATAACTAAGAACAATAAATAACCTAACTAAACCCAACCTGCCATAACAGGGCCGGTCGGACTGAAGCGTACTCAGCGGTCGGACCGGCCAGGGGCGTCCGGTCATACCGAAGGTAAGCCACCGATCGAACCAGCGGTGCGACGGGTTTCCCGAAGGGGCTTCAGCCTCAGTTTTGAAGGGCTCGTTGAAGGTACCCTTCGGTCGGTCAAACCGAGGGTAAACATTCGGTCAGACTGGAGGAGGCCGAAGGGGACAGGGAGTACTTCAGAGCAAAGGTGGGGAGGGTTTTCGGGGTCCTCTGCAAAGCCCGGTCAGACCGGCCTCGTCCCGCTGGTCGGACTGCAATGTGCCGGCGCGTCAGATGACGACACTGCACGGGCCAGTCGGACCGAAGGGTGACTTCCGGTCAGACCGACTGTTCTTGGAAGGTGGCCTCCGTGCTCCGGTGATCGTCTTCCCATGGAAGGATCACCACCAAACTACTTGGAGGAGATGATAGTGATGGATTACTGCAAAAAATACTAACAAATCCGTTAGAAATCCGTTACAACTCAAACCACGATAAAACCGATAAAACCGATAGAAATCCGTTACGTGGATGAAACAGACGATTCACGGGCGAACCAACAAGGACTTAGCGTGATTATGACGCAGCGGACGAATGGTTTACAACTCAAACCAGCAAATATGTACGTGCTAGTCTAAAACTAGGGCAAAGAAAGTAAATGTGATTCAAGGTAGATAATAGATTGGATCTATTAGGTTTTTTTGGGGGGCTCCTTGAATCGGCCTTGCCTCTATTTATAGATGTGGGTCATGTATTCTTATGGTCTCATCTGAGTTAGACACAGGTTCCAAGTCGTCCAAAATTAATTAGGGATAAAATACCCTGAAATCAATCATTTGGAGTCGGACTTGGGTTGGGCCAGTTGGACCGGCCTATGCCAGGTCTCGGCATATTTTCGGTAAAACTACCAAAAAGTGATATTTTGATAATCTTGACCATTAATGCCATTTTTTGCTATCAACACATGCCCCCTTGTGTTTTGTCCAACTTTAGTAGGCCAAAAGCACAACGAGTTAAGGGTGATATGCTTTATATCTGCCTTTCGACACTTCAAGCGTTTTGCCACACACTTGTGAAGTACTTTTTCAAATACCTACCATTTAAAGCCCTACGAAATCGCTCTCCTTGGAGCGACTCTAGCAAATATGCATTACCTAGAGCGATTTCAACAACTCTAAAAGGACCTTCCCAACTAGGCGACCATTTCCCAAATTTTGGGCTCTTAGTGCCTAAAGGCAAAATCATCTTCCAAACCAAATCGCCAACTTGAAATGATTTTGCTCTTACCTTCTTATTATAAGCTCTAGCCACTCTCCTTTTGTCTCTTTCTATTACTTCTAGATCTCTTAACCTCTTATCAGTCACTTCTTCTAAATTATCCTTTAAAAGAGTTTCATACTCATCCATTGATAAGCCATCTTGCTTAAGTAATCTTAAAGATCCAAGATTCACCTCCACGAGTAAAATGACTTCTTGTCCATACACCAACTCATATGAACTTACCTTGGTGGCACCATGCTTTGCAACTCTACATGCCCATAATGCTTCAGAAAGCACTTCATGCCACCATTTAGGAAACTCTTCAATCTTTTTCTCAATGAGCTTAATCATAGTTTTATTACTAGACTCGGCCTGACCATTGGCCTGAGCATAGTATGGTGAAGAATTTACCAACTTTATAACATAAGATTCGGCAAAATCACATACTTTTTAGAAACGAATGAAGCACACTGATCAGTAGTGAGAGTTTGAGGAATACCGAATCTATGTATAATGTGCTTCAAGATGAAATCAATTACCTCATTTTGTGTCATGTTCTTGAGAGGCACGGCCTCGGTCCACTTGGTGAAGTAGTCTGTAGCCAACAACACGAACCGATCCCCTTTTGAAGAGGAAGGATAAATTTGGCTGATGAAGTCTAAGGCCAACCTCAGAACGACCATGGTTTGATAATGGTGTTAAGTAAAGATGCAGGGGCCAGCTGAATATTACCAAACCTTCGACAAGCTTCACATCCCCTATAATACTTAAAACAATCCTCAGTCATGGTCGGCCAATAAAAACCCGCTCTTTTGAGCATCCAACTCATTTTTTGGGATGGCTGATGAGTACCACAAAGACCTTCATGTACTTCACCCGCAGCAAGTCTAGATTGATCGACATTCAAACATCTCAAAAGTACTTCATCAACAGTTCTGCGATACAACTCATCGTCGAGTAGCACAAATTTAAACGCTTGTCGCTAAACTTTTCGATCAACCCGCTTGCTAGGATCCCTCAAATATTGAATAATTGGAGTCCTCCAATCAACCCCACAACTTTTTGAAGTACTTGCCAAATCATCATCTGAATTGGCATTTAAATTACAAACCTTGGCTTGCCCCCCATGTCTTGAAAAATCTTGACACGGGGCAATCAGACCGGCCATAGAGGGCCGGTCAGACCAGCCATTGCCGGACGACTGACACATGGTAGTTAGACTGGCCTGGCATGGCCGGTCAGACCGACCAGACACCTGCGGTCAGACCGGTCATATCAGGCCGGTCAGACCGAAATGCTCTGACTCGTGAGGTAAATTAAAGTCAAGCATCGGTTTTTCTTGTGTGAAAAATCTACCTTTTTTAATTTGGTAACCAGATTCTTGTTGAGCCAAGTCATTTGCTATTGAATTGGCTTCTCTAGACACATGTGAAATCTCAAAATCATCAAGAGTAGCAATTATGTCTAAACATTTATCTAAGTATCTATTTAGCAAACCATTAAAACATTGAGCAAGTCTAGCTACTTGTTTGACTACTAATAGCGAAACACCATATGTATGCACATATTTAATACCCATAGAGCTTAGCAACTCAAGTCCTAACAACAAGGCCTCATATTCGGCTTGATTATTAATACAAGGAAATTCTAATCGGGCTGAGGTTTCGAAACTCATACCATTAGGCGATATGAGCACAACTCCAACACCTTGGCTATTTTTACAAGCCAAACCATCAAAGTAAAGTTTCTAGGGTATTACCTCAATCAAAGCATCGTTACTACCCCAATTGACGTCTACATGGTGATCAACTATAAAATTAGCGATTACTTGGCCTTTCATAGCCTTTAGGGGTTCATAAGCCAAATCATTCTCAATCAAAGCATAAGTCCACTTTTCGATTCTCCCACTTAGAATCGGCTTTTGCAAGATGTACTTTATGACATCGGTTTGACAAGTAACAATACATGTGCAAGATAGAAGATAGTGCCAGAGTTTGGTGCATGCATAATAAAGCGACAAACATAAACGTTCTAAAAACACGTACCTCGTCTCAGCATCCAATAGGCGGAGACTCAAGAAAGTGATGATGTACTCTTTCCCTTCCACTTCCTGAGTTAGCACAACTCCTATCACGCTATCTTCTATAGAAACATATAGCTGAAACGGAATCCCGTCTTTTGGTGCTCTAACCACATGCGGTGATGACAAGCACTCTTTAATCTTCTCAAAAGCTCGTTGTTGACTTGCCCCCAAGTGAACTCGGCTTTGTTCTTTAGCTAGAGTATGGGGACAAAAGCATCAATCTTGCTAGACAAGTTAGATATAAAGCGGCGCAAATAATTAACCTTGCCTAGCAACTTTTGCACACCTCTATTGCATGTCGGCGCCTCGCAGTATCTAATCTTCTCAAGCCTCTTAGGATCAATTTCAATACCTCTTTCATGAATCATGAATCCTAGGAACTTGCCCACCGACACGCCAAAAACACACTTGAGAGGGTTCATTTTTAAGCCGCCATACTAACGCATCCTATCAAAAGCAACTCTCAAATCGACTAAATGGTTTCTCATAGCATCCGATTTAACTACAACGTCATCTATGTATACCTCTAGCATAACTCCTAACAAGTCATGAAAGATCAAGTTCATAGCACGTTGATATGTAGAGCCAGCATTCTTTAAACCAAAAGTCATAACAACCCACTCAAACAAGCCGACAAAACCAGGGCATCGAAAGGCTGTCTTGTAGACATCGTCTTTGGCCATAAAGATCTGATTATAACCAGCGTTGCCATCAAGAAAACTAAGTACCTTGTGTCCTAAAGCATTGTTGATTAGCATGTCAGCTATCGGCATGGGGTACTCATCCTTCAGAGTGGCCTTGTTCAAGTCCCTGAAATCAATACACATACAAATCTTGTCACTCCCTTTCTTCTCCACAGGCACAATGTTAGCGACCCATTCAGCCTACCAGCATGGCCTAATAAACTCAACCTTAAGTAATCACTCTATCTCTTCTTTAACTCAGTCATACACAACCAAATTAAAGCAATGAGGGGGCTGTTTATAAGGGATGAACCCGAGTTTGATAGGTAGCAGGTGCTCCATGAGATCACGGCTAAGTTCGGGCATCTCTCTATACTCCCATGGAAAACAATCAACATATGACCGAAGCAACTTTATTACTTCGACCTTTTCATCAGCCTGCAAATTTTTGTTTACAAAATTCGGCCTTGGAATACTACCATTACCTATATAGTCCTCTTCTAAAGGATCGGCCAACACAAAACCTTGACCTAACTTCTATACTTCACTAAAATCTTCAATGGCTTCGGCAATACAGTCTTTAGAAGACCGATACTGCTCCACACGAGACTTTAGCCAATCAAGATTACTCTTACCTGACATGACCACTAATTTAGAGATAGTCGTGCTACACTAGCCGACTTTACAGATACGAGAACAAAACACCCCTCGGACATGCTAACAAAGTCATAATCTAAGTGATCTCTACCTGACAAACAGTCTACCTTATTCTGGATGGAACCAATAGACACATCGGCCAATGCAACCTGGGCCGAAGTATCAGTTGGTACAACCTCCACATTGTCGCCGTCCCAATGAATCAACCACCGGTGCAAAGTAGACAAAATACAGCAATTTGCGTGAATCCACTCACGCCCAAGTAGCACACTATAGTTACCTTGCACATCGATGACGAAGAATGCCATCAACAACATTTTGTTGCCCACCGTTAGCTCTAGAGAAAGTACACTCTTGGCCTCAGAGCTCTCGCCTTTGAAACCATTGAGCGTCAGGTTAGTCCTCATCAAGTCATCTTCATTCTTGTCGAGCTTCTTCAATAGAGAGTATGGCATCAGGTTGATGGTGGTGCCTCCATCTACAAGCATCCTCGAGATCGGCTTCCCGTCGATGTGCCCCTTGACATAAAGAGGTTTCAAGTGACGTGCCATATCCTCGGGCTTCTCAAAAATAGCCTCCTTTGGGCCGAGGTTCAATTGAGCGACCTTGGCCTCGTCACGCGGAAGAGCGAATTCAGCGGGCAGCAAGATGGCGTTTACGTCCATTGCCTGAGGAGGGGGTCCCTCAGAGAGGGGCATGTAGTAATCGTCCATCAAATCATCCTTGTGGTTGCTCGGAGTAGGAGCCGAGTCATTTACAACAACTAGCTTTGGCTTCCATACCTGCCTCACTACTTGTTAGGGACGGATCTCTTCAAACATGACATCTCGCTCATCCTCCGCCTTCTTCTCACGCATCTCCTAGGCTTGAAGGCATTGTAGTCACATCTTCTAGGACTTGGTCATACCCGGCTATGCCCACGACGGCTGTGGCTTAGTGCCAGGCGCTACAACTTTGCTCCTAAAGCTTTTGGCCAAACGGGAATTGTCCAAATCAGCCTCAGTAGTTTTGCGCTTGGCGGGGTTTTATTCCTGCCTCTTATCAGTCGGACCGGCCTTATTGGGCCGGTCTGACCGGGCTTTGTCGGTTGGACTGTCCATGGCAAGCCGGTCAGACCGAAGTGGCAGAGATAGTCTGACCGACCCTACGGCTGTAGTCGGACCGGCCGTCTCCTCGGGTGACCTTGGCAGTTTGCCTTCGCCTTGCTCCGCGGTGGTCTCCTTAGGGATTGGGACGTCTTGGGACCCCACCTTGACGATGATAGATTTAGAGTGTGCCTTCAGGCATCCTCGTGGTGTGACAGATAGTATGGAGATGACGTCACTGCTTGGAGCGCCATCTAACCCTACATGTTATAAAATCTAGGTTTCACAAATGGAGCAATATAATAAGGCGCATGATACCCAGGAGGCAGAAAGTAGCAAGGTGGCCACTATGCCATCGGCACATTGTATGGTGGTAGAGGGAAAGGTGGATACAATGGCCATGGCCATCATGGGCTGAACCCACTCTTACGAGGAGGGCCTAGTCTCATAGGGGGTCCTGGCTGAGCGCTCACCTTCTCGGCCCTCTTCTGGTGCTTCTGGAGCAGCATGTCATATGTAACCTTTGGCTTCTTGCGATTCGTAGCCGCAGATGATGCGTTGGTGTTCACCTTCCACACTCCTACCTCAGGGTTCTTCGACACGAACGTGTGTGGGCGCGGTTCCCTGATCATGACCTCCTTCACTTCAACGGATTCATCTTGCTGGGGGCGAATCAACACCTTCTTCCCGTCGAGATCAATAGTGTTCACGGGGAAAGGGTCCTGGTAGAGCTTCATCTTGGGACTTGTATCCAATTCGTCCTTCTTCCATGGACGATTGAACGCGCCGATGAAAAACATTGCAATTGTTAGTAGAATGGGAATGAGAATCATGCCACTTACAATAAGCCCGTTTCTTAAAATCATCGGTCGTCGGAATGATGTGACCCTTCAGTAAACTGATGAGTTTGTTCTTTAACAAAAAATCAAATATCTTATCACACTTGGTCACAACAAAAGAATACTTCACCTCACTGGGCCAACTCTTAGTAGGAGACGACTGTAACTTAGTGCAAGTGATGGGCTTGGCCATTCTAGACCAAGTCCACTTTGCGGTGTACATATCGGCCAAGTCATCCTCGCTCTCCGATGATTCCTCATCGGAGTGCTCCATGACGTGCACCTCGCCCTTGGGTTTGTTAAATGTCTTGGTGAATCTGTTTACACGAAAACGTGCCCCCGCACATGGGTCAGTTCGATGATCCAAAAGTGTGCGGATACTTAGGGACAAGACTAAGCGTAACACAACACCGACGTCACGTTCTGACTACCCTTAACCGTGATAAGGGGGTGGAGTCGCCAGGTAATCAGATCACACAAGAATAACCCAATTAGCCAAAAAGAAATATATTAAATAGAATGAATCAGTAAGCCAAGCGGAGCCTGACTGATTCGATGTATACAATGCGAAGGGTATCGCCAAAGGGTACCTTCGGCGTCTTATGCGAAGGGTCCTGCCGAAGGGTGCCTTCGATGTTTGGACTGATCTGGCTGAAGGCGGGCTCCGAACAGATCTCGACGCGACAATCACCTCCGAATAGCCGGGTTCGGCGCGAAGTCTCTAGCACGATAAAATAACTCAAACG
The DNA here is from genome assembly GCA_019279435.1 of Zizania palustris. NCBI lineage: Eukaryota > Viridiplantae > Streptophyta > Magnoliopsida > Poales > Poaceae > Zizania > Zizania palustris. The sequence continues at coordinate 921,389 of JAAALK010000287.1, forward strand.
CAGCATGAGGGCGACTCCGTATGATGTGGGGTACGAATGTGGTGAAGCCCATCTCGACGAAGCCTGCTGTGGAGCGTGCTAGTGCGCGGGACTCGGTCAAACCGACAACAGCGTGACGGTCCGGCATGGGTAGTCGAAGCAGTATTCCGGCCAAAGGGTGCTCTAGAAGCCTCTGAAACCAGCCTACTAGCTCCGGACACCTCCGGTGAAGTAGCTGATGGGGGAGTGGTCCCGATCTTCCGCTAGGTAAGGGATAAACTTGGGTTGGTGGAGAATCTCGACGTTGGCGATCCAAGGCTCCGGTCCGGCGGATCAAAACCTTGCAATCGTTACACCACTGTCTCCGTTGGTTATCAACCACGCAGAACGCGATTGACCTCGCCACGAAGGCTAATTCCTGCAAGTGAACCCAAGAACACAAGCAAGAACAGGAAGGATACAAATCGAATGCCAAATCACAGACAAACGAAGATAAGGTGAGGTTTCACAAACGCCAATGCGGCAGCCAATCGGTCCGGCGCAAGAGGCGGGATCTAAACACAACAGTGTAGATGCAACAAAGCAAAACCTAACCCTAGAAGTGGCTGGCGTGAGAATATATAGGGCGGCGGCCTGTGGGAGGTGAACAGACTTGGGCTGTGGGCTAGAAGATGTACAGACTCAGAGATTATGGCCAACACGGCCCAGTTCTGTCACACAGGACTGTTTTAATCATACAGAACGACTCGAGAGTCCAAATGATGTGAAACCAACGGCAAACGATCCGTCTTCTCCTCAGCTTTCCAAAAAGTCAAAGAACGCGCCAATCGGACTTCGTATGAGGAAGTTATGCCCATTTTGGTGCAGGGTGGTCGATGTAGTCCGAACCAGCGAATTCTTGACTTGAAGTCATCCGTGCGACTCCGTCTTCAACTCCAACTCTTCTATTCCATCTCCCATGTTCCTAAGCAACAAAATATCACCCGTATTCAGTAGCATTCCGTCCAAACAAATATTAACATAGTTGCTAAGGAACGAATTAACCTCATGGTTCAAGCGACGGGCACGGGCGCGTGTGATTGGTCCTTGTAATTGAATTGTAGGTGGAGGCTCCATGTGTGTATCCTGTGAAGTGATGTCCTCATCAGTAGCTCTCGGTGTGAAAACCTGCAACAGAACAGAAATCAAGTACCAATTCGGCCCGGGGACTGAAATATGCAAAGTGTTGCACTAGAGAGCGAAGGTAGCAATCTGTTATGCAGATTAGTGGATACTTCACAAGCAAAGTAACAAGGTGATAGAAATCTATTACATAGATTAATGAATACTTCATAAGCGAAGTGGCCGGCGGAGGGCTTCCAGTCAAACCCACGAAGGTTGCAGAAAAGTAAAGGTAAAAGTAAAGATATGGTTCAAAGCTAGGGCTTTGTGTTTGATTTGTGTTGGTGGGTTAATGAACCGACCTCACCCATATATTTATAGGGCTAGTCTTCTAATCTCTAAGATTAATCTGTTAAGATTCGGCCTAATCATGCGTAGGGATAAAATTATCCAGAATCAGACTCAAACTCTATCTCTGAAATCCTGCCCGAAGTGGGCCTTCGGTCAGGCCCGCCGAAGCCTGCTCCTTGGGTCGAAGCTTTGGCGAAGAAGGCCTCCAAAGGCCTTGAAGCCAAAGCTAGCAGGCCTGTTAGAAGCTTCCAAAGCCCATAGCTTCAATGGGCCTTCGGCCCTATAGGGCTTCGGCCCGATCCAGGGCATGTGTATTTTTGGCCCAAATTACCAAAATTGATATTTTGACAATCTTAACCATTTAATGCCATTTTTTGTTATCAACACATGCCCCCTGCCTTTTAGCGAACTAAGTGGACTAAAAGCATAATGGGCTAAGGACGATACTTCTCATATCGGCCTTTCGACATTTTCGAGCCGTTTGCCACACACTCGGGAAATACCTTTTTAGTAGCTGCCATTTAAAGATCTTCGAAACCGTTCTCCTTGTAGAGATTCTAACACATACGCATTACCTGGAGTGATTTCAGCTATTTTGAAAGGTCCTTCCCAACTAGGTGACCATTTACCAAATTTAGGGCTCTTAGTGCCTAAGGGAAAAATCGTCTTCTAAACCAGGTCACCCACTTGAAACGATTTTGGTTTAACCTTCTTATTGTAGGCTTTAGCTACTCTCCTCTTGTCTATCTCTATAGATTCTAAAGCCCTTAGCCTCTTATTGGTCACTTCTCCTAAATTATACTTCAAAAGAGTCTCATACTCATCGACTGATAAGCCATCTTGCTTTAGAACTCTTAAAGAGCCAAGATCTACTTCTACAGGCAGGACAACTTCTTGTCCATATACTAACTCATATGGACTAACTTTGGTAGCACCATGCTTTGCAATTCTACAAGCCCATAACGCCTCGTAAAGCACTTCATGCCACCTTTTAGGGAATTCTTCGATTTTACTCTTAATGAGCTTAATCACATTTTTATTACTAGACTTGGCCTGACCATTGGCCTAAGCATAGTATGGTGAAGAGTTTACCAACTTAATACCATAAAGGTCGGCAAAGTCTCTCACTTATTTGGAATTAAATGAACTACCTTGATCTGTAGTGAGAGTTTGGGGAATATCGAATCTATGTATAATGTGCTTCAAGATAAAATCAAGTACCTCATTGTGAGTCATATTCTTGAGAGGTATGACTTCGGTCCATTTGGTGAAGTAGTCCATCGCCATCAACATGAACCGATGCCCTTTTGAAGGAGGATAAATCTGGCCGATGAAGTCTAAACCCCAACCATGGAACGACCATGGCTTGATAATAGGGTTAAGCAATGAAGCAGGAGCTAGCTAAATATTGCCAAACTTTTGGCACGCTTCACACCCTCTATAATATCTAAAACAATCCTCAGTCATAGTCGGCCATTAGAAACCTGCTCTTTTGAGCATCCAAGACATTTTCTAGGCCAATTGATGAGTGCCACAAAGCCCTTCATGGACTTCTCCCATAGCTACCTAGGATTGTTCATAGTATAAACACTTTAGAAGCACTCCATCAATAGTTTGACAATATAATACATCATCTAGCAACACAAATTTGAATGCTTGTCGCCGAACTTTCTGGTCAACCCTTTGACTAGGATTTCTCAAATACTGGATGATTGGGATTCTCCAATCGCCCTTATGGACATCCGGAGGGTTTGCTGACTCTTTTCCTAGAGTGATGTCCAGACTACTAACCTCGGAGTGCCCCTCAGGCCTTTCCCATTTCTGCCGAAGGCTGACTGGATCGGCCGTGCGGTGGAGGGTTCTAGTCTAGAAGGCCTCAGGTGCCCAGCGGGCTTCTGCGCAAGGGCTCCAGCGTACCAAGCCCGTTGACGGATGGAGTGTCCCGACGTGAGGGCTCCAGCACAAGACACCCTCCGGTGGTCGGAGGGGTCCGACCCGTAGGGTTCGACAGACCTAACGCCTTCCTGAAGCTTCTAGCTTCGGAATTAAGTCCAAATATTGGCTTTTCTTGTACAAAAAAATTTCCTCTCCTGAGTTGATTGCCAGATGCTTGCTGAGCCAGATCATTTGCACTTGAATTGGCTTCTCTTGACACATGAGATATTTCGAAGTTGTCAAAAGTAGTAATTATGCTTAAACATTTATCTAAGTAACTATTTAGCAAGCCATTAAAATATTGAGCACTCTTATTCACTTGTTGCATTACTAGTGAGAGGCCCGTGCGTTGCAACGGATGCATAATGTTAACAGCAATATATTTAGAACATGATATATTTGCCGAACACATTTATTTAGTAATATTGCGATGATAAGAAACAAAAGAATATATTATTGTTCAAAACAATACATAGAGCTATCATTTCTATATAAAGTGTCATTGCATATTTATAATTACAGATCTGGTATGAAATTGTACAATATACTATACAGTGAGCACATATTCTTTTATCTACTCAGTGAGCACTTCCTTGTAGACGATATTCTTCGTTAGCGTGCTTGTTGAATTGATACCCCTATTTGTTTCCGAAGCGGCGAGTATTTTGATATTGATACGAGAAGTTGCTCGTGACAGAGCTACATATAATTGTCCATGAGAGAACACCGGGTTCGGGAGGTATATTCCAACATGTGGTATTGTTTGACCCTGTACTTTATTAATTGTCATTGCAAAACTCACCCTAACAGGAAATTGACTCCTCTTAAACTTGAAGGGGAACATTTCATCATCGGAGGGGCACAAGGGTATGCGTGGAAGGAAGACTCTCTCACCAGCATGTTGTCCCAATACAATTTCAACATCAATAGTATTTCTTTGAAATGCTCGGACTATCAACCTAGTCCCATTACATAGACCATTGGCTGGGTCTAGATTTCTGAGCAAAATCACAGGACAATTAACCTTGAGTTTTAATATATGTGGAGGTAACCCATTTGGCGTTAATGAATTCAGGAACTCAGACGGATAATGGTTGCATGGATCATCGACTGCTCGATCATGACTGTGATAAATCATCTCGTCACCAGGAAAACGTTCGATAAGCTTCATGTTTATTGCATCAACGTTCTCATTCCTCGTTGACAAATTAGCTCGAGATGTGATGTAGTCTGCATCAGTCATGTTTGCACCTAACATTGGAAATACCATGTCAATAAGAATATCAATGTCTGATTCTGCACCAGTGTAGGGTACACATATTTTGTCGGGTAAATTTACATAGTCATCATCGATGGTCTCTTCAATGCCATTGCCAATCCATAGCAGGTAGTCTGAAAACCATATATCTGATCGAGCTCTCATGTTATGGACAAGTCTCAATTGATGCATGTTATCCCATAGGTAAGATCTACGCAATGTTGCATTTACAATTTGAGCCCTATTCCCCTTTCGTATAACTGGAAGAACTTGTCTACAGTCACCTCCAAAAACCATTGTTTTTCCTCCAAATGGTAGATTGGGATTTTCCATTATGTCCCTCATGCTCTTGTCCAACGCCTCAATTGCCTGTCTTTTTGTCATGGAGACTTCATCCCATAATATAAGCGAAGCTTTTTGAAGAAGCTTCGCAGTACCACTTTGTTTGTTGAAGTTACACACTGCATTATCTTGTATGCTTAGTGGTATCTTGAACCTTGAATGAGCTGTCCTACCTCCAGGCATGATGGAAGCAGCAACACCAGATGTTGCAGTAGAAATAGCTATCTTCCCCTCGCTACAGACTTTTGCTAATAAAGCTTTGTACAGAAAGGTTTTTCCTGTTCCTCCTGGACCATCAACAAAAAACACACCTCCACTATTGTTGTCAACGGATGATAGTATAACATCATAAGCATATCTCTGTTCTGCATTAAGAGAGGATGTGCTCGCTAGTAGCTCATTATCGATCTGTATAGATGACTCTTCACAAATCTCCCTCACCTCACCTGCCATGGCGTCACATGATTCATCAATTTCTGGAAGAGGAAATGATGTTATCTCTTTACCCATTGATTGAAGCAATTTTCTGATATCCAATAACACCATTTGTTCAACTGCATATTTATTCATCTGGGATCGTCGGATGTCATCAGACATTGCTTCGAAGTGTTTGTTCCAGAGTCCACGCACATCGCTAGGTTCACAATAAACCAATATTGTAGCAAACAACATTCATAGGGACGAAGGCATATGAAAAACTTCAGCTTCAGAGAGGCACCCATCAATGCTGTTATCTGATTCAATAATACCTCTTTTCTCAGCGCTTTCTCGAAATGTAGGGTATACAATACCATCATATGTCCTCAAATTCTCAAATGAAGTAGCACCAACCACATGGTTTAATAGCACCCTCAAGTAGTATCTCTCTCCCTCTGCTGGATGTGCTAATATGATCCTCCCAACCCGCGTGCTTCGTTCTCTTATTTTCCAAAGCTTACATCTAGGCAACCACACTGCATATTGTGGGAAATCCCTATAAAGTAATGTGCGTGCCCACGTAAATTCTTGATTTGCCTTGAAATACTAAGTCAACATGGTTCTTGAGGCACCCTGTTGGTCGAGAACTTCACGTACATCAGCATTCTCTCTATAGGACACAAGATGCATTCCTGGGAGGTGGAGCTGTAACTGTAGCACTGGTGGCGAAATCCCGCTAAGATCAAATCCAAATATTCTCCACAATGCCTCCTGTGGTGTTACCCACCTAGCATCCCTATATTCATTGATCTCATTAATCTCACGGTTTTCATCAGCTTCATTGACGAACACAGACGCCCTATCATGACCCTTATAAATATACTTGTAGAGGTACTTAACAGCCTTAATACTCGAACAAACTTCTGCATTGGTGTGACAGTCATACCTTCTTAGAAGCATAGGATTATATGGAACAACCCATCTATTGTCTAAGTCATGACCTCTCACTCTTACCCTTTGTCTGTCATCCCTTCTCCTGTAGATAGGGTAAGAATCTTCGCCTTGGATAGTTGTGTCACTAAATTAGCGTGGATAATAGCACGTGCAACTACCATTTTTCATGCATGGACTATTTCTATTTAGTGGGCCACATGGGCCATGCATCATATGTTTCACTACCATTTCATGTAGCTTCGGGTATATATCCTTATTTGGAAGTTCTGCTGAGATAACATTATCATACTCATCGGGACAACTCATTTTGTATGTTGACTCCATGATAAGGAGGAAATGTGCATGTGGTAGAACCCTTTTTTGCAACTCGATTACATGGACTTGTGCTGCAATGATTCCTATGATATGTTTACGAAATAGCTAGAATTTGAGATCCTCTAGCTTGGCTTTAAATACACGCACAACAAGATCAGGACGATCTTGTGGTGTTTGGCCAGGTCCAAGCTCCCTACATATCTCTTCCCAATTAGGATTACAAGTCATTGTGATAAATATGTCGGGTTTTCCATACTTCTGCACCAAGGCCATAGCATCCATGTATCTTCATCTCATATCCCTCCCGCCATCGATAAACGATGCAGGTAGGACCCATCTTTTTCCCAATCTGTTGGCTCTATGTTCTCCAACAGATACACTATCCATCAAGTCATGGTAAAGATCTGCACGAATTTTCTTCTGATTGTATAAGAAGTAATTCAGTCGAGACGTTTCAATTTTTATTTAGGTATCAACTACAAACTATTGGAATAGACGTCTCCCATGCAAGACCGTGTTGAAGATTCCACTACGTATCTGGAATTTATAGTAATAATACTCACGCATCGAAACAAAAAACTTGCTGGTAGTATCTACAAAGCAAAGAGAAATCAGTTAGGTGATTACCGTATGGATTAATACTATCGTAATAACATGAATACGAGTCACTTAGCTAACCTGAGTTGTCAGCATTTCTTTGTTGGGTTGTACTTATCTGACTAATGTCAATACCTTCTCTCGGTATATCAAAATTCCAACCGAGCTCTGCTCTTGGAAAAAATAGGGGGTATGACAAAGGGTCGTAGCACCCATCACTCGGTCTAATTGAATAGTAGTTGTTGTTATTGCCAAACAAGGTGATACTACGATCAAAATGTTTATTAATATCATTCCCCTCAACCCACACAGCAACAACCTCTGATGTTAATGGTCTGTTATAAGTTCTCTGGTCTAGCTTATAGTCCATATTTAGCACAATTCGATATTCATCAACGTCTTCAACCTGTCCTAGGCTTCCGAATGTTTTAGAGTAGGGATTATCTCTCAAAATATGTACCAAACATCTAATAATAGATATGTCCCTTTCTCTATATATCTCATCTCGAGCACGACGGAAACGATGTGATAAGCTAGGATCATCATCATAGAAGTACAACTGCAAGTGGCTAGGTTCATTGTCTCCATTCCCAAAAGAATGTATGTTATGGTACATTTGCCCATGCACTTTAAATGTGTACACTCCATCCCTTGCACCTGCGAGGTTCTTGTCATAATCACAGTACATTGTGGTGAAGGAAAAATGACTGTTAAAATATCTAATATTCTCCATAAAGTGTTGTGATTGAATGTCTTCACCTGTGTACAACCGTCGAAGCTCCTCAGGTGGCTCAGGCATTTGAAGTTTGACCTTGCCATTCATACAACAAAATCCTGGTGGCTCATATTCAAACCTCTTCGCACCACAATGACGAAAGTCTGGCTGAGTCTTTAAAAAGTGAGCGCTACCAGGTAGGTTCTGGTAGACAACGTCGGTTGTATCGAGGTTGTTAGAGCCTATCTCAGAGGCATGTGGTGTATTACGAACAACACAGTTTGGACCAAGAGTTCTTCTTCTTGCTCGATTTCGTTGGTTACATTTTTCCCGCATAACCTGCCTTTGCTCATCTGTCATACTTACTGAATATCGTTGGTTCTCTCGCCTCACTTGCCTCTGTTCATCCGTCATACTTGCATATCGAGATTTATCACGTGCACGTCTTTTGTTTTGTTGCTCTTTCACGTGCACGCCTTATCTCAGCATGATCTATCGATCGGTCAAGTTGGGTTTGTTGCTCTTGTGAGTCGATAGTTGGAGTTGCTACTATAGCAGAATTTGCACCTGCACAAAGTTTATGTAATCACATGAGACATAATTTTTGCTATTAGTAATTGCACAACCCACATTGCAGTAGTTTATACCATTAGAGGTTTGTCCTTTAAATAATCCCGCTGATGTAAGGGTACTTTGCGTTGGAACAACAAATGAGGACAGTGGTCGATATGGCACATTTTCACCGTCCGATGAACTTTCCGATGGAGTTTGTGATGGTTGTCGAATACAAATTCCAGAAGGGCCGTGAGGCAAATTGTTACAGCGATTTCTCTTTTGTCTATGACGACCATCGATAACTATAAAAATTTAAAATGAGTACACATTTTCAGACAATAATTTTAGTATAATGTTGTAGCACAAATATCTGAATAGACAAATAAATAGGATAAATTAAGCGCATAAAATAAAATAACCTTCTTTCCCCTCTCTCCTCGCTATATTTTCTGACATGGTTGATAGCTTTGTTATCGCGGCGTCGAGCGACCTGTTGATTGCATAATTGGTTAACCACCAAACAAACGATACTTGAGTGGAAACATTAGAGATGGAACATGAATTTAATTCAGAGAAGTGTTTGAGTTTCTAATTTATTTTTCTTGGTACCAAAGAGTGATTTAGAATACTTGTTTTGGATGAAAGGGTTATTTTGAGGGTTAGGATTACAAATTTGTTATTTAAATAGGGCATTGGATGATTATTAATCAAGATTGGATCTGGAGATTGTGTTAGAGGAAATAAAATATTCTTCAAGGTTAGGAATGAGAGTATTACAGTGAATGATGTTTTCAGTTTGTAAATAAGCATATTTGAATTTGAGACATGTATTCCAATACAAATATTACATTGAAATAACTTCAAAGGGAATACACAATAGATTCAACGAATGATCACAAAACCAAATACCACATTTGTTGGCGTAAAAGATTACGCTAACAGGTTTCTGTAGAAGAGAAACTAACAAACGAAGTGTTTGCGAAGAGAACTGTTCTAAGCCTCCGAAAGGATAACAACTTAGAATAGTTCGAATATGTGTATTGAATAACTTGTATTCGGTCCTTATTACAGGGTAAAATGGGGGGTATTTATAGGCTCAAACATTAAGGAAAAGACCTATTTACCCCTCTATTACAACCGACATAGTGGAAACTATTCGGTACCCTTGATAGGGCTAAAATGGTAAAAGACTAATCTAATGAGAAAGAAAATAAGTCTTCCATCTTAGCTGGCAGAAAAGATCTTGAAAAGCCTTAGTTCGAAGATGTACTCCGAACCAATGCCTATCTTCGTACTTCGAACTTGACTCCGGGTATTTTCGAAGATGAACGTCTGGGAACCTTCGAATCCGCTGTCTGCCTTCATGTTGCTTCGGCAATAACCCCGAAGATGAGATATTTTCCCCCAACAGTAGCCCCTCGAATACGCTTCTCCGTTTAACCTGTAACATTAGGAGAGCAGTATACGGAAAGGAAAGATAACCAAACATAGGGGTTATTGGTTTTTAGTTCATCTCCGAAATGCATGAACTATAA